>WSYH01000337.1:82931-105431 GCA_036426205.1 Ascaphus truei
ATCTAAGTTTACCACACATCAAATGCATCACCTGGTCTAAATTCTACTTACCTCATCAAAGAAACAAAATAGGTTAGTTTTGGCATGATCTATCCTTCATAAATCCATGCTGACTATTACTAATAAATTGTTTCCAATAGGTATTCTGAATATATCCTTTAAATAAATGTTTGCACTGAAATGAATTATGTAACGCTGCAAAAATATGTTTCTATAGCCTGCTTCCTATAACTATTTCCTTAGTAAGAATGCAAGTAAAAACAATATTCAGGTGAAGAAAACTCATTAAACTCAGGCATCAAGTAACATGCACTAATCAATTGCACCACTGGAGTTTAGGAACGCATTGATTGATATGTTGTAGGATTACATAGTACATGCATGTTTTCTGGCCAGTACCATCTATTGTAACCACTACCTAGCTATTTAACTTAAGTATTTTTTAGTTTAACTTTCTATAATATTTTTCATTTTCACAGAAGAATCCCACAGCCGGGTACCCCTCGATCGGTCCCCCCGACTGACGGTGCCCCAGGTCAGTTATTTGTTTATTGTTTGGGGGGGGGTGTGAGCCAGGAGCGGGGGGAGGGGTTTTAGCCGGGGGGGGGGGGAGAGGCAGGGCCCGCAGCAGAGCATGCCGCCTCCGTTTTACTTCGCTGCTGAGCGGGAGGGCTACGCCATCGAGCCCTTTACACCACCGGGGGGGGGGTCTGCCTCAGCTCCCCGACGTCCCCGCGCCCGATCCCGACTCCGCAGAGCTCCGGAGCCTCGACGAGCTCTCGCCTCTCGGGGCTTGCTTTAGAGGCGCGGTTCTTTGGGGTTAGGAGGAGACTCACCCGGGAGCCAGGGGCTATTGGGGACGCGTCAGCGTGCCAAAACATCTTTATGTAAATCTGGAAAGGTTGCTCCCTGCTCCCGAAGGCTATAAGATGTCAACCTAGGGATTTAACTTGGGCTGGCCACGTTTTGTTGCTATTTTGGTTCTTTTGTGCTTAATCTTATAATTTCTTCTGAGGGGGCTTTGCAGCAGATCTCTCAGGCAGCTCCTCGTCGACATCACCGGAAGTCCTGCAAATGTTTTTACTTAGTCCAATAAATTAAAATGTTGATTCTTTTAAATGCTTGTTATAAAAAATGTTTTTACAGTACTTATTCCATACACCTACAAACGTTTTTACTTAATCCAATAAACAAAATGTTTGATTCTTTTCAATTGTCTTTATAAAAGTTTTTACAGTACTTATTCCATACACCTGCAAATGCTTTACTTAGTCCAATAAATAAAATGTTGATTCTTGCAAAGTGTCTTTATAAATAATGTTTTTACAGTACTATATCCATACACTGCAAATGGTTTATGTTCTCCAATAAATAAAATGTTGATTCTTTTTTAATAGTTTATTTGTGTCGCCTTTTATAACAAAAATACGTGTTTTCTAGAACATACTGTACAGAACTGTACAGTAAGTAATGGTTTGTTAATTAATGTAGTAAACACAAGAAATTAGCATTTCAACAAGGTTCCAGAGGATACTGTAGCATACGACCACTACAGGTATAGAATTCACATACAGTTATGCATACTGTAGAAAGAAAACACATACTTTTTATTTTTGGGGTTTATTATACAGTATGTAAAAAAGTATTGTACACTGTATGAAAACAACAACAACAGCTGGGATTTGATTGAGCGTCACGACGGTAAGGCTGAGGTCCGTTGCACGCGTCCGCACGGCTGGCTTGCTTGCCGGCGGCGCGTGCACTCGCTGTGTACCGCGATCTGCGGTCTACAGGCTGCTTTCTTGGAGCGGGGGGGGCGTGGCCAAACGGGTCGGGGGGCGGCTGGCGGGGCGCGGCCATGAGGGAGGGGGGCGGCCATGACGGAGGGGCGGGCGGCATGACGGAGGGGTGGCGGGGTCCAAAACAAAGCAGGGCTCACAGCACTGCAGCAGCTCCACACACACACACAATAGCTGCTTGCCATTCGTTGAAGGGAGCCAGTCTATGATTGGCCCCTTCGCGTACCATGTGACGCGTTGCAGCACGAGAGAACACCATTCTCTCGTGTCTCGCTGGCTACCGCGTCACAGCATGTAGCAAGTTAGAAGTGAGGAGGGACTGGGACCCATCGTGAGTTCAACAGGAATGTAAGTTGAGCTCACGTCGCCCGCGACACGGGCGCAGCGGGTCCCAGCCCTAACGCTAATGCAGGAGGCGGTCTGAATCAGCTGTGCTACAGATCGGTGGTGTCGGCATCATCTAGTTACCAGCCCATCGCCAATACAATACGGTCATATTCATCTTGTTCCATACACCCATCCTTATGCAATTCCTACCCCGTATGAGTTACATTGCATTGCCAGTAACATGCTACCTACTTGAGCTGGTATACTGGGGTGTGAGTGTGTGTTATAGAAGGTTACCGTGGCGTCTGCTACTGGTGTCACGCAGCTACACCTTTGAGTTTGGCTCTAAGGTACGGGACAGAAGCTGCTTTAGCAGCCGGTTACTTCAAGGTTACACTGTGGGCTGATATACAGATGATGCTTGTCCTCTAACTGCAACACGTGTGTACTAATTTGATACTGCATGGTGTGTCCGGCTAGACTACAGTATAGGATGCGACTGAAGGTTGTTACAAACTGATACACTGCTAGGTTTCTTTCTCTCTCCTACTAAAATATTGGAAGTAGGTATTAAGTACTAAGCAGTGTTAGGTTACATTGTGTGGCTCTACTAAGGGGTTCTTATTCTGCCGAGCTATACCAACACTTAGCTACATCGGCTGATTTAAACCATGCATTTACCTAAATAGCAATGTTTGTAAGGGAAGTATATTAGCAGATCACCATAACTATTGAAGATTCTAATTTGCTACTTTAGCCATTAGACTTTGGTAATATACTTATTATATACAAGGGAAACAATGTTGAAAGGGATGAGCCCCCACAACTATTCATGTGCTGCAGAGTATCAGTCCAGGAACATAGTCCATATGTAATTTTGCAAAACGATGACGGACACGCAGGAGTTAAGAGAATGATATATACAGAGTCAGCATACTATGGGGTATAGCCCAGTACTGCCACCCTTTTTCTACGCCTACCCGGGGATTTTAATTAGCCTTTGTATATATTTTTAAACGTTAGTGTTGTGTATATTGAAATAAAACTTTATTATTTTTGATTAATTGTGAGAACAATACTCACCCTGGTGTGTCATAGTTACATAGTTACATAGTTACATAGTAGATGAGGTTGAAAAAGACATAGGTCCACCAAGTTCAACCTATGCTAAATTTAGACAACAGATACTTTATCCTATTACTATACTTATTGATCCAGAGGAAGGCAAACAAAAAACCCCATTAAGGGGAAAATTAATCCTTCCCGACTCCAAGAATTGGCAATCGGATTAATCCTGGATCACATCCTTCCCATGTATACTTATTTGGTATGTCCCTGTATACTTTCTCATCTAAAAGATGTCCCACCTTTTTTGAACAAATCTTTTGTATCTGCCATCACAGTCTCCATGGGTAATGAATTCCCATTTTAACTGCCCTTACTGTAAAGAACTTTGAATAGAAGAAAACTGTAAAGGGAGGGCCCCGGAGTCCTTTGTACTGCCCTTGGATGAATATTTAATTTGAAAGCTCCTTGTACTGTCCCCGAATTATTTGTATATATTTATCATACCCTTCTAGACGCCTTTTCTAATGTAAATAAATCTAATTTAGCTAGCCTCTCCTCATAAGATAGATTGTCCATCCCCATTATTTATTTGGTGGCTCTTCTCTGCACTCACTCATTCCAAATGTTTTTCTTAGGATGGGTGCCCAAAATTGTACCCATATTAAGTTGTGGTCTTACTAATGCTTTAAGGCATAATTATGTTTACTTCCTTCCCCATTGCCTTTTGCAAGATAAGATCTGTTTGTTTGCAGCTATTGCAGACTTTGGGCACTATTGCTAAGCCTGCTGTCTACAAGCACTCCTAAATTCTCCATCAAGATTCCCCCAATTTATCCCCATTTAATGTGTAAGTCGCCAGTTTATTCTTGCATCCCAAATGCATAACCTTACATTTATCTGTATTAACCTCATCTGCCATTTACCTGCCCACGTTTCCAGTCTCTCCAAGTCTTCTGGAGAAAATTACATCCTGCTCTGATTCTACTACCTTACACAATTTATATCATCAGCAAAGATGGAGACTTTGCTCTCGATGCCAACCCAAGTCATTAATAAACAAGTTAAAAAGCAGGGGTCCCAGTCCGATCCCTGAGGTACTCCACTCACAACTTTAGCCCAACTGAAAAAGTTCATTTATGACAACCTCTGTGTCTATCCTTAACCAGTTTTCAATCCAGGTGCAAACATTTTTACTGAGTCCAATTTGCTTTATTTGTACACCAACCTCTTGTGTGGAACCGTATCAAAGCTTTGCAAAATCTAATAGTACCACATCAACTGCATTACCCTGGTCTAAATTCCTATTACCACCTCAAAGAACAAATAAGGTTAGTTTGGCATGATCTATCCTTCATAACCATGCTGACAATTACTATGATTTTGTTTTCCATAGGTATTCCTGAATATTATCCTGTATTAAACCTTCAAGTAGTTTCCCCACTATTGAAGTCAGGCTTACAGGTCTGTAATTCCCCGGTTGTGATCTAGCTCCCTGTAATGGGCGTGCCCGCCACAAACTGAACCGCGGGCTGAGATGGGGATGTGAATACCACCGCTCTTAGCCGCGCAGCCAGTTCTGGATTATGCAGTTCATAGTTGTTCATAGCAGGGTATGGTTGGAGACAGTGACAACATCGATATCCAGCGGTTCGGTCGGCAACGGGAAGTCAGGTGCGCTCCGCTTCAGCGTAAGAGCAGCGGCAGCGTGGGAGTGGCCTCTGCCTGAGGAACGGAATGGCCCATGGCCCATAGACATGCAAAGGGGCAGGCAGGCCTGACTAGGCACCCCACAGGGAAGCACTGGCAAGCCAGCGCTTCAGCATGGTGAGATCCAAAACAGCCTCTGGAGGAGAAGCAGCAGGCATCAGGATTCAGAAGGCAGGCCTCTGCTAGGGAATGGCAGCAGGCCCTCCAGGAACAGGGAGCTGAAGGTATGCATGGGATCCACCACTTAAGCACAGGAACCAGACACGGCCTCTGCAATGGAGGTACACAGCAGTGACCCGAGGAACCAGGAACAGGAACCAGGAACAACGAACAGGAACAGGAAAGGAAACAAGAACAGGACGGCCAAAACAGGTGCTGTGGCAAACACAGTTACATCCTATGACTAAGGACTATGCTTGGCACTGAGGCAATGTAGAGAGCAGTATACGAAGGCAGTGGCCAAACCCAGGAGAGAGGTGTGAGGGCATTCCTCCAATGAGATAGCACCGAGGCAGCGACTGCAGTAATTGCCAGCACAGGTGGATGTGAGGAGAGGTTTTCCGTAAACAGCACATTTCCACCAAACCAAGGAACGATTCCTTACAGTACCCCCCCAGGGTTGCCACCTTTCGACTGACGGCCAATCCAGAGATTTTTTTTTAAAATGACACTGTTGCCATGACAAGGGGGCGCCAATGCAACGTCAGCGGCGTCAAGTTGCATGACAACGTGGCACCGCATCACGTCATGACATGTGGCATCTCATTGTCATGGCAACGGGAATCCACGTAATGCTGTCACGTGACTTCCTGTTGGCATGGCAACACAGCGCCATTACGCCGCGCCAGCCTTATTGACAGAGTGTAGGGGAGATGCCGAAGACATTGCTGTTGCAGGTACGGTTGCTGCGTTAATGGTATATGGAATTGTAAAACAGAAAAACACAAAAGCGCACCAAGATGAGAGATAGATATTGTATTAGCAACAAAAAATAAAATTAGTAACTTACATAAAATTTCTTAATAACCCCGATCTGGTGTCTATCACAGGAGGGGCATCACATAGGAAGTATGAAGGGTAATCTCAGTTTCTGAGAGATCAGACCCGCGCGCTGGGGCTGGTCTCTGTTCAACTCTCCTGTCCTCCACGGTGGGTTGGACAGGTGGGGAAAGAGTGGTACGCACACTATCCACGAAGAACCGGGCCTTCAACTGGGTGTCACTTAGGATGCCTGTCGTTTTTGAATAGCATAGAATCGAACTCATAAATCTCAGTTACATAAGTAACATGCCCTAATCAATTGCACCACTGGAGTTTAGGAACGCACTGACTTGATGTGTTGTAGGATTACATAGTACATGCATGTTTTCTGGCCATGTACCCACCTCCCAATGCTTATGTTCATATTGATAACAGGCAAAATTATTTCATATCCTACTTGGTATTCAATTTTACCCAAAATGGCGACAAGTGAGGAGCTAACTGCAGTTAACCAACCAATTTAAGCAAACCACCACTATGAGTAAAAAATAATAAATATGCAAGTTTGATCGATTGATCAATAGAGAACAAGTGAATGCATATATAATAATGTTACTTAATTTGTGCTATGGTTATCTATGAAAGCAACAATTGAAATATGCTGTGGATATTAAAAAATAAAGGAGTATTGGATCTAAACAAAGAAAAAGGAACATGGGGCACAAGATTCAGTGAGTACAAAACATTATTTCTCACTTACATGTTCATGGATCCAGCTTCAGGGATTAGTTTACCAATCAGTTGGGGTCAGGTTGATTTACATTACGGTTTCCAAGACATCCCCACATGTTTTTATTGGTTTTAAACCCTTCATAGGAGCAAAATAGGATCTTACTCCGGATGAATTATTGTGGATTTAATTCACATTTGCTTATTGCATTTATCATTGATTGCCTTTTCACCTATTCTTGAGCTCTACATGGGAGGTCTTTCCTTCATTTCCCAGTCCCTCGTAAATTAGATTGTCCATCCTTTATTAATTTGGTGGCTCTTCTCTGCACTCACTCTATTTCCAGAATGAGTTTTCAAGAAGTGGTGCCCACAATGTACGCCATATTCAAGTTGTGGTCTAACTAATGCTTTGTAATAATTTACTTCCTTTCCCTCCATTGCCTGTTTAATGCAGGATAAGATCTGGTTTTCCTTTGCAGCTATTGGATGACTTTGGGCACTATTGCTAAGCCTGCTGTTTACAAGCACTCCTAAATCCTTCTCCATCAAGGATTCCCCCAATTATCTCCATTTAATTTGTAAGTCGCCAGTTTATTCTTGCATCCCAAATGCATAACCTTACATTTATCTGTATTTAACCTCATCTGCCATTTACCTGCCCCAGTTTCCAGTCTCTCCAAGTTCTTCTGGAGAGAAATTACATCTGCAATGTCTATACCTTACACAATTTATTATCATCAGCAAAGATGGGACTTTCTTCGATGCCAACCTCAAGGTCATTAATAAACAAGTTGAGAAGCAGGGGTGGCAGTGCCGATCCCTTAGGTACTCCATTCACAACTTTAGCCCAACCTGAAAAAGTTCAATTTATGACAACCCTCTGTTGTCTATCCTTCAACCAGTTTTCAATCCAGGTGCAAACATTTTACTGAGTCCAATTTGCTTTATTTTGTACCAACCTCTTGTGTGGAACCGTATCAAAAGCCTTTGCAAAATCTAAGTTTACCACATCAACTGCATTACCCTGGTCTAAATTCCTACTTACCTCATCAAATAAACAAATAAGGTTAGTTTGGATGATCTATCCTTCATAAATCCATGCTGACTATTACTAAAAATTGTTTCCAATAGGTATCTCTGAATATACTTTAAATAAATGTTGCACTGAAATGAGATTATGTAACGCTGCAAAAATATGTTTCTATAGCCTGCTTCCTATAACTATTTCCTTAGTAAGAATGCAAGTAAAAACAATATTCAGGTGAAGATTAAACTATTAAACTCAGGCACATAAGTAACATGAACTCAATTGCACCAGGAGTTTAGGAACGCATTGACTTGATATGTTGTAGGATTACATGTAACTGATGGCTTTCATGGCTGTTTTCTGGCCATGTACCCATCTATTGTAACCATACACTTAGCTATTTAACTTTAAAGTATTTTTTAGTTTAACTTTCTATAATATTTTTCATTTTCACAGAAGAATCCCACAGCCAGGGTACTCCCTCGATCGGTCCCCCCCTCTGACGGTGCCCCAGGTCAGTTATTTGTTTATTTGTTTGGGGGGGTGAGCCAGGAGCGGGGGGAGGGGGTTTTAGCCGGGGGGGGGGGAGAGGCAGGGCCCGCAGCAGAGCATGCCGCCTCCGTTTTACTTCGCTGCAGCGGGAGGCTACTGCCATCGAGCCCTTTACACCACCGGGGGGGGGGCTCTGCCTCAGCTCCCCGACGTCCCCGCGCCCGATCCCGACTCCGCAGAGCTCCTGGAGCCTCGACGAGCCTCTCGCCTCTCGGGCTTGCTTTAGAGGCGCTGGTTCTTTGGGGTAGGAGGAGATCTCACCCCGGGAGCCAGGGGCTATCTGGGGACGCGTCAGCGTGCCAAAAACATCTTTATGTAAATCTGGAAAGGTTGCTCCCCTGCTCCCGAAGGCTATAAGATGTCAACCTAGGTATTTAACTTGGGCTGGCCCCAGTTTTTGTTGCTATTTTGGTTCTTTTGTGCTTAATCTTATCAATTTCTTCTGAGGGGGCTTTGCAGCAGATCTCTCAGGCAGCCATCCTCGTCGACATCACCGGAAGTCCTGCAAATGTTTTTACTTAGTCCAATAAATAAAATGTTGATTCTTTTAAATTGTCTTTATAAATAAATGTTTTTACAGTACTTATTCCATACACCTACAAACGTTTTTACTTAATCCAATAAACAAAAATGTTGATTCTTTTCAATTGTCTTTATAAATGTTTTTACAGTACTTATTCCATACACCTGCAAATGCTTTTACTTAGTCCAATAAATAAAATGTTGATTCTTGCAAAGTGTCTTTATAAATAAATGTTTTTACAGTACTTACTCCATACACCTGCAAATGTTTTTACTGTTCTCCAATAAATAAAATGTTGATTCTTTTAAATAGTTTATTTGTGTCGCCTTTTATAACAAAAATACAGTGTTTTCTAGAACATACTGTACAGAACTGTACAGTAAGTAATGGTTTGTTAATTAATGTAGTAAACACAAGAAATTAGCATTTCAACAAGGTTCCATGAGGCATACTGTAGCATACAGTACACTACAGGTATAGAATTCACATACAGTAATGCATACTGTAGAAGAAAACACATACTTTTTATTTTTGGGGTTTATTATACAGTATGTAAAAAAGTATTGTACACTGTATGAAAACAACAACAACAGCTGGGATTTGAGCGTCACGACGGTAAGGCTGAGGTCCCGTTGCACGCGTCCGCACGGCTGGCTTGCTTGCCGGCGGCGCGTGCAACTCGCTGTACCGCGATCTGCGGTCTACAGGCTGCTTTTCTTGGAGCGGGGGGGGGCGTGGCCAAACGGGTCGGGGGGGGCGCGGCCATGACGGGAGGGGGCGCGGCCATGACGGAGGGGGCGCGGCCATGACGGAGGGGGGCGGGGTCCAAAACAAAGCAGGGCTCACAGCACTGCAGCAGCTCCACACACTAGCACACAATAGCTGGCTTGCCATTCGTTGAAGGGAGCCAGTCTATGATTGGCCCCTTCGCGTACCATGTGACGCGTTGCAGCAAGAGAACACCATTCTCTCGTGTCTCCTGCTGGCTACCGCGTCACAGCATGTAGCAAGTTAGAAGTGAGGAGGGACTGGGACCCGATCGTGAGTTCAAACAGGAATGGTAAGTTGAGCTCACGTCGCCGCCCGCGCACACGGGCGCAGCGGGTCCCAGCCCTAACGCTAATGCAGGAGGCGGTCTGAATCAGCTGTGCTACAGATCGGTGGTGTCGGCATCATCTAGTTACCAGCCCATCGCCAATACAATACGGTCATATTCATCTTGTTCCATACACCCATCCTTATGCAATTCCTACCCCGTATGATTACCTTGCATTGCCAGTAACATGCTACCTACTTGAGCTGGTATACTGGGGTGTAGTGTGTGTATATAGAAGGTTACCGTGGCGTCTGCTATACTGGTGTCACGCAGCTACACCTTTGAGTTTGGCTCTAAGGTACGGGACAGAAGCTGCTTTAGCAGCCGGTTACTTCAAGTTACACTGTGGGCTGATATACAGATGATGCTTGTCCTCTACTGCCACACGGTGTACTAATTTGATACTGCATGGTGTGTCCGGCTAGACTACAGTATAGGATGCAGACTGAAGGTTGTTACAACTGATACACTGCTAGGTTTTCTTTCTCTTTCCTACTAAAATATTGGAAGTAGGTATTAATGTACTAAGCAGTGTTAGGTTACATGTGTGGCTCTACTAAGGAGGTTCTTATTCTGCCGAGCTATACCAACACTTTAGCTACATCGGCTGATTTATAACCATGCTATTTACCTAAATAGCAAATGTTTGTAAGGGAAGTATATTAGCAGATCACCATACACTATTGAAGATTCTAATTTGCTACTTTAGCCATTAGACTTTGGTAATACTACTTATTATATACAAGGGAAACAATGTTGAAAGGGATGAGCCCCCACAACTATTCATGTGCTGCAGAGTATCAGTCCAGGAACATATAGTCCATATGTTAATTTTGCAAAACGATGACGGACACGCAGGAGTTAAGAGAATGATTATATACAGAGTCAGCATACTATGGGGTAATAGCCCAGTACTGCTACACCCTTTTCTACCGCCTACCCGGGGATTTTAATTAGCCTTTTGTATATATTTTTAAACGTTAGTGTTGTGTTATATTGAAATAAAACTTTATTATTTTTGATTAATTGTGAGAACAATACTCACCCTGGTGTGTCATAGTTACATAGTTACATAGTTACATAGTAGATGAGGTTGAAAAAAGACATAGGTCCACCAAGTTCAACCTATGCTAAATTTAGACAACAGATACTTTATCCTATATCTATACTTATTGATCCAGAGGAAGGCAAACAAAAAACCCCATTAAGGGGAAAAATTAATTCCTTCCCGACTCCAAGAATTGGCAATCGGATTAATCCCTGGATCAACATCCTTCCCATGTATACTTATTTGGTATGTCCCTGTATACTTTTCTCATCTAAAAAGATGTCCCACCTTTTTTTGAACAAATCTTTTGTATCTGCCATCACAGTCTCCATGGGTAATGAATTCCACATTTTAACTGCCCTTACTGTAAAGAACTTTGAATAGAAGAAAACTGTAAAGGGATGGCCCCGGAGTCCTTTGTACTGCCCTTGGGATGAATATTTAATTTGAAAGCTCCTTGTACTGTCCCCGAATATATTTGTATATATTTATCATATCCCTTCTTAGACGCCTCTTTTCTAATGTAAATAAATCTAATTTAGCTAGCCTCTCCTCATAAGATAGATTGTCCATCCCCATTATTAATTTGGTGGCTCTTCTCTGCACTCACTCTAATTCCATAATGTCTTTTCTTAGGATTGGTGCCCAAAATTGTACTCCATATTCAAGTTGTGGTCTTACTAATGCTTTCTAAAGGGGCATAATTATGTTTACTTCCCTTCAACCCATTGCCTGTTTACTGCAAGATAAGATCGTGTTTGTATTTGCAGCTACTGCATGACTTTGGGCACTATTGCTAAGCCTGCTGTCTACAAGCACTCCTAAATCCTTCTCCATCAATGATTCCCCCAATTTATCCCCATTTAATGTGTAAGTCGCCAGTTTATTCTTGCATCCCAAATGCATAACCTTACATTTATCTGTATTAAATCTCATCTGCCATTTACCTGCCCACGTTTCCAGTCTCTCCAAGTTCTTCTGGAGAGAAATTACATCCTGCTCTGATTCTACTACCTTACACAATTTAGTATCATCAGCAAAGATGGAGACTTTGCTCTCGATGCCAACCTCAAGGTCATTAATAAACAAGTTAAAAAGCAGGGGTCCCAGTACCGATCCCTGAGGTACTCCACTCACAACTTTAGCCCAAACTGAAAAAGTTCCATTTATGACAACCCTCTGTGGTCTATCCTTCAACCAGTTTTCAATCCAGGTGCAAACATTTTTACTGAGTCCAATTTGCTTTATTTTGTACACCAACCTCTTGTGTGGAACCGTATCAAAAGTCTTTGCAAAATCTAAGTAGACCACATCAACTGCATTACCCTGGTCTAAATTCCTACTTACCACCTCAAAGAAACAAATAAGGTTAGTTTGGCATGATCTATCCTTCATAAATCCATGCTGACAATTACTAATGATTTTGTTTTCCATGAGGTATTCCTGAATATTATCCTGTATTAAACCTTCAAGTAGTTTCCCCACTATTGAAGTCAGGCTTACAGGTCTGTAATTCCCCGGTTGTGATCTAGCTCCCTGTAATGGGCGTGCCCGCCACAAACCGAACCGCGGGGCTGAGATGGGGATGTGAATACACCGCTCTTAGGCCGCGCAGCCAGTTCTGGATTATGCAGTTCATAGTTGTTCATAGCAGGGTCATGGTTGGAGACAGTGCAACATCGATATCCAAGCAGGGGTTCGGCAACGGGAAGTCAGGTGCGCTCCGCTTCAGCGTAAGAGCAGCGGCAGCGTGGGAGTGGCCTCTGCCTGAGGAACGGGAATGGCCCATGGCCCATAGACACTGCAAAGGGAGCAGGCAGGCCTGACTAGGCACCCCACAGGGAAGCACTGGCAAGCCAGCGCTTCAGCACTGGAGTCCAAAACAGGCCTCTGCGAGGAGAGAGCAGCAGGCATCAGGATTCAGAAGGCAGGCCTCTGCTATGGGAATGGCAGCAGGCCTCCAGGAACAGGGAGCTGAAGGATATGCATGGGATCCACCACTTCAGCACAGGAACCAGGACACGGCCTCTGCAATGGAGGTACACAGCAGGACCCGAGGAACCAGGAACAGGAACCAGGAACAACGAACAGGAACCAGGAACAGGGAAACAAGAACAGGACGGCCAAACAGGTAGCTTGTGGCAAACACAGTTACATCCTATGACTAAGGACTATGCTTGGCACTGAGGCAATGTAAGAGAGCAGTATAAGAAGGCCAGTGGGCCAAACCCAGGAGAGAGGTGTGAGGGCATTCCTCCAATGAGATAGCACCGAGGCAGGACTGCAGTAATTGCCAGCACAGGTGGATGTGAGGAGAGGTTTTCTGTAAACAGCACATTTCCACCAAACCAAGGAACTGATTCCTTACAGTACCCCCCCCAGGGTTGCCACCTTCGACTGACGGCCAATCCAGAGATTTTTTTTTAAAATGACACTGTTGCCATGACAACGGGGCGCCATGCAACGTCACGCGGCGTCAAGTTGCCATGACAACGTGGCACCGCATCACGTCATGACATGTGGCATCTCATTGTCATGGCAACGGGAATCACGTAATGCTGTCACGTGACGTTCCTGTTGGCATGGCAACACAGCGCCATTTTACGCCGCGCAGCCTTATTGACAGTAGTTGTAGGGGGAGATGCCGAAGACATTGCTGTTGCAGGTACGGTTGCTGCGTTAATGGTATATGGAATTGTAAAACAAGAAAAAACACAAAAGCGCACCAAGATGAGAGATAGATATTGTATTAGCAACAAATAATAAAATTAGTAACTTACATATAAAATTTCTTTAATAATCCCCGATCTGGTGTCTATCACAGGAGTAGGGCATCACATAGGAAGTATGAAGGGTAATCTCAGTTCTGAGAGATCAGACCCGCGCGCTGGGGCTGTCTCTGTTCACTCTCCTGTCCTCCACGTGTGGTAGCGTGGTGCAGAGTGTAGCACACATGTGCAGGAACCGGGGCCTTCAATAGGTGTCCTTAGGATGCCTGTCCGTTTTTGATAGCATAGAAACAATCGGAAATAAGCAGGAACGGTACACTTGAGTGTGTACTGGTGGTGGGTAGTAAAACCGCCAGCCACAACAGTCGCGACGCGTTTCGTTTAACAAAGTAAACTTCTTCAGGCGATATCTGGGACACCTGTTTAGGGGTCCTTTATTGGTCTAATTCTGTGCGTCATTGGTTAATACCTAATGGCTGCATGGCCAATCAGGCTCATATACTGATAGGGGCGGCCACATAGGAAACCTCCCTGTTAGTGCATTTAATCCAGTAATGAATTACAACTAATTGAGTATATTATAATTTAGATCTATCACCTAAAATCTATATTTACTCAATTAGTGTAATTCATTACTGGATTAAATGCACTAACAGGGAGGTCTTCCTATTGTGGCCGCCCCTATCAGTATATAGCCTGATTGGCCATGCAGCCATTAGGTATTAAACCAATGACGCACAGATATGACCAATAAAGGACCCCTAAACAGGTGTCCCCGATATCGCCTGAAAAGTTTACTTTGTTAAACGAACGCGTCGCGACTGTTGTGGCTGGCGGTTTTACTACCCACCACCAGTACACACTCAAGTGTACCGTTCCTGCTTATTTCCATTGTTTCTATGCTATCAAAAACGGACGAGCATCCTAAGGACACCTATTGAAGGCCCCGGTTCCTGCACATGTGTGCTACACTCTGCACCACGCTACCACACGTGGAGACAGAGAGTGAACAGAGACAGCCCCAGCGCGCGGGGTCTGACTCTCAAACTGAGATTACCCTTCATACTTCCTATGTGATGCCTACTCCTGTGATAGACACCAGATCGGGGATTATTAAAGAAATTTTATATGTAAGTTACTAATTTTATTATTTGTTGATAATACAATATCTATTTCTCATCTTGGTGCGCTTTTGTGTTTTTTCTTGTTTTGCTGATATTGGTATCACCATCGGGGTTCCGGTGGAGACCACATTTGGAGGTGGGGGAGACACCTCATAAACACAGAAGCAGCAAGAGAACTGAGAGGGATCAACAATCCAAGCTTAAAGAGCCAGAGCGTGGACTGAACTTTTCATTTCAGTATATGGAATTGTATATTAGCTTATGTCATTTCTATTATTTATAACCAACGCTGATGACAATCTCACAAAACTTTAAGTTTGTGGAAAGCATCTTCAATCACTAGTGGCGGTAGCAGCAGCAGCAATACATTGCCACAAGTTGCATACACACACATATACATTGTATATATATATGTATATAGAATCCCTTGCTGCAGTGGAAGCGCTGTATGCTGGGTGACAATGGGGAAAGACAGGGTTGCTAGACCTGTCTAAGACATGCAAATGAACATACAGTAATATTTACAGTTGCTATATATATATATATATATATATATATATACACACACACACGCATACATATATACACACACACACACATATATATATATATTTCCCAGAATCCCTTGCTGCAGTGGAAGTGCTGTATGCTGGGTGATAATGGGGAAAGGCGGGGTTGCAGACCTGCCTAAGACATGTAGATGAGCATACAGCTGTATTTGCATATATGCTTTCCTGTGGAGGGTTTTTGTCACTTTTTTTACTCACCATAACTTAACTCAGTATTATGGTATAGCCTATCCCATAGCCTCTTTGCATACCCAGTTAAAATAAACCCACACTGATGAGACCCATAAGTTCGAAACAGGCTGTCTGTGGGTGGTTTTCTTGGGTATGACCACTTAACCCTGGCTGTGCTCAAAGCTGACCGGCAGCAAGTTAAGCCTATCAGGGAACCATGTTAGGAAATGGTTTTTGAGGCAAAAAGTGACACTGTGTGCTCATTTGCATGTATTTCCACAGAATCCCTTGCTGCAGTGAATGGCGTATGCTGGGTATATGGGGAAGGCGGGGTTGCAGACTTGCTAGACACACGAGATGAGCATACAGCTGTATTTGCATATTTGCTTTCCGTGGAGGGTTTTTGTCACTTTTTTTTACTCACCATAACTTAACTCAGTATTATGGTATAGCCATCCCATAGCCTCTTTGCATACTCAGTTCAAAATCAACCCCACACTGATGAGATCCCATTAAGGTCGAAACAGCTGTCTGTGGGTGGTTTTCTGGGTATGCACCTTAACCCTGGCGTGGCTCAAAGCTGGGTGACCATGCAGCAAGCTTAGCTATAGGGAACCATGTTAAAAATGTTTTGAGGCAAAAAGTGACATGTGTGCTCATTGACATGTCATTTCCCAGAATCCCTTGCGCAGTGGAAGTGCTGTATGCTGGGTGATAATGGGGAAAAGGCGGGGTTTGCAGACCTGCCTAAGACATGCAGATGAGCATACAGCTGTATTTGCATATATTATATATATATATATGATCATATAAATAATTATATATATATTGTGACAAAAGCTTACTCTGGGGTGCCGTCGTTTGTCCGGGACGGTTTTAGAAACACGGTCTTTTAGGGTAGGTTAAATGATGAGGCGTCACGTACTGTTCCTTTAAACAGGCTATGCCTGGTTTATTCAGTCCCAGGCACTGAGACTGCCACAGTGCATACAACAGAAAACAGATCAAAACAAAAGCTGCTCACCTGAGCGATAACTTAACTTAGATATCCCTGACTCAGGGTTGGAAGTGGCTTTTCCACTCCCAACAACAAAACAAGGTACTTTTGCAGTCTTATACAAATGAACAGAAAGATTGAACCTGTTTGGGGAAGAGGCTTCTCCCCTCTGTAGTTCAGCAGCCTTCCAGCCTCCTGGCTCTTGTGGAGAGCCCAGAGCAAACAGGAAAACAGTCTTACATACCTGATTCCTAATTAGCATGACAGGTGACAGAAATCAGGCAGCAGACAAACTCTGGTCTGGATTTCTCATCCCTCAGTTCCAGCGCTTGCCAAACTGTGGGATGGAGTGTATGTATTATAAGGCTGCACTCCCAGGCCAAACAGGATAGAAACTGTTTAGTATCCTGGGAGCCCTATATACGGAATTTATTACCATCCCCTGGTTTCTGTCACATATCCTCCCCCCCAGCTCAGACCTCGAGGGATGAGCGACCATGGATATTAGGGAGTGCATCCTTGACAACCCGTCAGCTTTGCCATGTTTGTGCCCTGACCTGTGTTCCACAGAAAATTTAAAGGGTTGTAGGCTTAGGAACCACCTGGTCACTCTAGCATTCTTTTCCCTGTTTTGACACATCCAGGTAAGGGGTGCATGATCTGTGACCAACCGGAATTTTCTCCCCAACAGGTAGTATTTGAGCGTCTCTACAGCCCACTTTATTGAGAGACACTCTTTCTCTACTATGGAGTAATTTTTCTCCTGGGGATTTAGTTTCCTACTTAAATAAAGGATGGGGTGCTCCTCACCTTGAGACTCCTGGGAGAGTACCGCCCCCAGCCCAACCTCAGATGCGTCGGTTTGGACTACGAACTCTTTGGAGAAGTCAGGTGTGACCAACACTGGTTGGGCACAGAGAGCTTCTTTCAGGCTTCTAAAGGCCTGTTCGGTTTCGGGGGACCACTTTACCATTAGCGGTCCTCTTGCTTTTGTGAGGTCAGTTAGTGGGGTTGCCTTAGTTGCAAAATTGGGAATAAACCTTCTATAGTACCCAATTAACCCCAAAAAAGTCCTTACTTGTTTTTTTGTAACTGGTCTTGGCCAATTTTGTATCGCCTCCACTTTGAGTGTTTGGGGTTTGAGTAAACCTCTGCCAATAGAATATCCCAGATACTTGGCCTCCTCCAGACCAATAGTGCATTTAGCGGGGTTAGCAGTTAGTCCAGCAGACCGGACTGCGTCAAGCACAGCTTGGACCTTTGGAAGGTGGGATTGCCAATCTTCACTATGGATTACCACATCATCCAGGTAGGCGGCAGCATACCGAGCATGTGGTTTTAAAATTTTATCCATCATTCTTTGGAATGTGGCGGGAGCTCCATGTAAGCCAAAAGGCAACACCTTATACTGAAAGAGGCCGTCTGGGGTTGAGAAGGCTGTCTTTTCTTTTGCCCTTTCTGTGAGGGGAACCTGCCAGTACCCTTTTGTTAGGTCTAGGGTTGTGAGATATCGGGCTTTGCCCAGTCTCTCTACAAGTTCATCTACCCTGGGCATAGGATAAGTATCAAATTTTGACACCGCGTTTAGTTTCCGGTAGTCATTACAAAACCTTGTTGTACCATCTGGCTTTGGGACTAAGACTATAGGGCTGTTCCACCCACTTTGGGATTCCTCAATTACACCTAGTTTTAGCATTTTTTTAACCTCTAAACTTATAGCCTTTCTTTTGGCCTCTGGGATTCGGTACGGTTTAAGGTTAACTCGGACCCCCGGTTCAGAGACTAGGTCATGTTCAATTACGCTAGTTCTTCCTGGCCGTATAGAGAAGATTTCTTTGTTTCTTCTCACTAAATTCTGAACCTCTCGTTTCTGATGAACAGACAGGGTTTCAGCTATGCTAACCTCTGGGTCAGTTTCTTGATTCTCTGACGGACCTGGGGGTACTAGGGTTAACAAGACTTCTCTATCTTTCCAGGGCTTGAGTAGGTTTATATGGTAAATTTGCTCAGGTTTCCTCCTACCTGGCTGTCTTACCTTATAATTTACTTCTCCCACTCTTTCCAAGACCTCATATGGCCCATGCCATTTAGCAAGGAATTTACTCTCCACGGTGGGAACCAGAACTAGTACCCTATCACCTGGAAAAAAAATTCTGACCCTAGCACCCTTATTATACGTATTCCTCTGTGCTTCTTGAGCTTTCTCCATGTGTTCCCTCACCATGGGTAGGACTGCAGCAATGCGGTCCTGCATCTGGGCAACATGCTCTATTACACTTCTGTAAGGGGTAACCTCATGTTCCCAAGTCTCTTTGGCTATATCCAATAAGCCCCTTGGGTGTCGGCCATACAATAGTTCAAACGGGGAGAAGCCTGTGGATGATTGGGGAACTTCCCTAATGGCAAATAACAGGTACGGTAACAAACAATCCCAGTTTTTCCCATCTTTATCAACCGCCCGCCGTAACATGCTCTTTAAGGTTTTATTGAACCTTTCCACTAAACCATCTGTTTGTGGATGATAGACTGAGGTTCTGAGATGCTTGATTTTTAGGAGTTTACATAGCTCTTTTGTTACTTGGGACATAAACGGTGTTCCCTGGTCAGATAGAATCTCTTTAGGAATTCCGACCCGGGAAAACAGAACTACTAACTCTTTTGCTATGTTTTTAGCAGAGGTGCTACGTAGGGGAACTGCCTCCGGATATCGGGTGGCATAATCCAATATTACCAATATATGCTGATGTCCCCTAGCAGACTTTATTAAGGGTCCTACTAGATCCATAGCAATCCGGTCAAATGGTACCTCTATTATGGGAAGGGGTACCAATGGGCTGCGGTACGCCTTGAACGGGGCGGTGATCTGACATTCTGGGCATGAGGAACAATAATTCGTAATTTCTGCCAGAACCCCAGGCCAATAGAAGCTTCGGAGAACCTTTTCTTTTGTCTTTTCCACCCCTAGGTGTCCCCCCAATGGATGACTATGTGCGAGGTGTAATACTACGTTACGGAATGTCCGTGGTACCAACAATTGTTTAGTTGTAACTGATTTCCTTTTATCAACCCGATATACTAGGTCGTTCTCTACCTCGAAGTAGGGGTAATCAAGCGACCTATCTGGTTGGCCAGGAGTACTATTCTGGTCCCGTATATTTCCCCTTGCTACCGCTAATGTGGGGTCCTCCCACTGGGCCTTCTTAAAACTCCCAGGACTGACCTCTAGGTCAGCGAGGGTCTTATCCGGTTCTGGGGTGGTAAGTGTCTGATCAACATCTTGATTTGGGGTATTCCCTACCAAAGTAGTGATGGGGAAGGGAATTTTACAGCACTCCTCCTTTTTCCCCTTCTTATTTGGGCCCTCGTCAACCTCCATTTCTGAAAAAGGGAAAGGATTTGTTTCTTCTAATACTTCGTTATGGTCCGCTATTGAACTCTGGGCGCTATTCTGAGCGGGGGACCACATTTTTAGAAAATGGGGAAAGTCGGTCCCTATTAACACATCATGTGCCAGTTTGGGTACAATACCCACCTTGAAATCTAAAGAACCAAACTCTGTTTCAAAAAAAACATCAACAGTGGAATATTCATGATTATCCCCATGTATACAACAAATTGCCACTCTTTGCGAACTGTTTCCCTGTTTCTTCTTAATGGGCAAGAGGTATTCGGACACTAGTGTGACCATGCTCCCAGAGTCAAGAAGTGCCCGAACCCTCCTACCATTAACCTTTACAAATGCCCACAAATGGTTATTCAAGGGGTCCTCTGGGCTAGGGCCCATACATTGGGACAACAGCGCATAAGGTTCCACGCTGTTGCATTGCATGGGCTCATCATTTAGTGGGCAGATTTTTGCTGTGTGGCCCCTCTCATGACAATTTACACATTTAGGTACATAGTCTGTGTCCCACTTAGAGCCTTTTCCCGGCTCCCCATGTTGGCTATTGCCCTTAGTGTGCGAACCACTGTTGCTGGTGCTGCGTGAAGGTGGTCGCCGCTCTTCAGCGCCCCTTAACCCCGGTACCCTTTTACCGTCTCTGGAAGAGTCCTGGAACCTTGGGTAGTGGGGTTGCTCCACAACTGTGGGTTGCGGGTTCTCTTCTGCTGCATTGTACCTTTCTACGAGAGCCACAAGCTCATCCGCATTGTTGGGGTCACTCCGACTGACCCAACGGCGTAAGGCAGAGGGAAGTTTTCTCAAGAACTGGTCCATGACCAACCGTTCCACGATGTGGCTGGCTGAGTTGATCTCGGGTTGTAGCCACTTCCGGGCGAGGTGGATGAGGTCATACATCTGGCTTCGGGTGGCTTTATCCATCGTGAAGGACCATGCGGGAAACCTTTGGGCGCGAACAGCCGTGGTTACGCCGAGGCGGGCGAGGATCTCGAACTTCAAATTTGCATAGACGTTAGCTTCGGCTGGCTCTAGATCAAAGTAAGCCTTCTGGGGTTCGCCGCTTAGGAAGGGTGCGATTAGACCAGCCCACTCAGCTTCTGGCCATCCCTCTCTCTGTGCCGTGCGTTCAAACGTGAGAAGATAGGCTTCCACATCATCCGAGGGTCCCATCTTCTGAAGGTAGTGGCTTGCCCTGGTCATTTTCGGGACTGGGGCTGCCTCTGCCAGTGGAAGGTTACTGATAGTCCCCCTTAGGATCTCGAGTTCCTGCTGTAAGCCCTGGGCGAACCGTTGTTGCTCCTCTCTCAGCAAGCGGTTTGTCTCTTGCTGGTTTGCATTCGCCTGTTGCTGATTTGCATTAGTCTCTTGCTGGTTTATTGACAGCCGTTGCTGGTTTGCATTAGTCTCTTGCTGGGCTATTAACAGCTGTTGCTGGGTTTCATTCGCCTGTTGCAGGGCTGCATTAATCTTTTGCTGGGCTTCATTCGCGTCTTTCTGGACAGCGACATTGCGTACCAGCGCACTCACCACGTCTTCCATCTTGTTTGGAGAGAAAACTCCCCCCTTTTTTTTTTTTTTTTTTTTAAAGTTCTTTAACCCGCAGACCTTTTAGTGTTCTGCCCGCATTCTCCACCATATGTGACAAACGGCTTACTCTGGGGCTCCGTCGTTTGTCCGGGACTGTTTAGAACTCGGTCTTTTAGGGTAGGTTAAATGATGAGGCGTCACGTACTGTTCCTAGGGGGGGGAGAGTAATGTGAGGTGCAAAGGGGAGAGTGATGTGAGATGGAAGGGGGAGAGGGATGTGAGGTACAAGGGTGTGTGATGTTTGTGCTGTGCAGGGGGTATTGTGTGTTTAATGTGGAGGGGGAGTATTGTGTGTGGGTGAGGGGGAGAGATGGGGGTATGAGAGATAGATGGGGAGTATCTCAAAGGTTGATAGTGAGGGGTTCTGGGGAGATGTGAGGATGATGATGAAGGGTGCTGGGGAGATATGAGGATGATGATGAGGGGTGCTGGGGGAGATATGAGGATGATGATGATAATGATGATGATGAGGTGCTGGAGGAGAGATGATGATGGTGATGATGATTTTACCCGTGCGGCCCAATTTTTTTTCCTTGGAGCAGTTCGGCCCTTCTCACTTTACGAGTTGTGCAGGCCTGCCTTAGACAGAGATTGGAAAAGAATAAAAAAGGCTGGAGAAATTTTCTAAGTCCCGCTTTTGAGAACGTAGTGGTTGCGGCTGGCATTGCATGCTGAAATCAGCTCCCAGTCGTTGGTAAGGGCTCCTACAGAGGTCATTTTTGTGAATTTCGTTTAAAGGGCAAGTTTATTCTTTAGCCCCATTCCCAGTAATTGTGTTAACTGTGTAAATTGTGTTACATTGTGTGTATGTCTTTTCCTGAAATAAATTAAAATGTATTTTACGTCCTTGCTTTGCTCAATCAATGATCCCGGTATAATAAGGTGTTAATAAACCTGGTCTCCCATGATGACAATATGCATTTAGGAAACGGCTGCACACTAAATGTAAGTATCCTACAGGGGGTGTCTGTGCTAGATAGAAAAAAAATATAAAATTAAAGAAATGTCCAGAATGGTCTAATTATCAGCACCAGACATAATAGATGCAAAAATAAAGGGTGTT
>WSYH01000337.1:110431-228669 GCA_036426205.1 Ascaphus truei
TTGTTACTGAGTCCCAATTGCTTTATTTGGTCCAACCTCTTGTGTGGGATCCGTGTCAAAAGCCTTTGCAAATCTAAGTTTACCCATCAAATGCATTACCCTGGTCTAAATTCCTACGTACCACCTACATTCAAAGAAACCAAATAGAGTTAGTTTGGCATGATCGTATCCTTCATAAATCCATGCGACTATTACAAAAGTAATTTTGTTTTCCAAATAGGTATTCCTGAATATTATCCTTTAAATAAATTTTGCAACTGAAATGATTATGTACGCTGCAAAAAATGTTTCTATAGCCTGCTTCCTATAACTATTTCCTTAGTAAGAATGCATAAAAACATATTCAGTGAGATTAAACTCATTAAACTCATGCACAATAGTAACATGCACTAATCAATTGCACCACTGGAGTTTAGGAACGCATTGACTTGATGTGGTAGGATTACATAGTATAAGCCCATGTTTTCGGCCAGTGTACCACATCTATGTAACCATACACTTAGCTATTAACTTTAATATTTTTTTAGTTTAACTTTCTATATATTATTTCATTTTCACAGAAGAATCCCACAGCCAGGGTACTCCCTCGATCGGTCCCCCCCCTCTGACGTGCCCCAGGTCAGTTATTGTTTAGTTTGTGGGGGGGTGAGCCAGGACGGGGGGGAGGGGGTTTTAAGCCGGGGGGGGGGGAAGGCAGGGCCCGCAGCAGAGCATGCCGCCTCCGTTTTACTCTCGCTGCAGCGGAGCTACTGCCATCGAGCCCTTTACACCACCCGGGGGGGGGCTCTGCCTCAGCTCCCCACTTCCCCAGCCCCATCCCGCTCCCCGAGAGCTCCTGGAGCCTCGACTGAGCCTCTCTCGCCTCTCGGGCTTGCGTTATAGCGGGTGTTTCTTTGGGGTAGGAGGAGATCTCACCCCGGGACCTGTCTATCTGGGGACGCTCAGCGTGCCAAAACCTCTTTATGTAATCTGGAAGTTGGCTCCCCCTGCTCCCGAAGGCTATAAGATGTCAACCTAGGTATTTAACTTGGTCGGCCCCAGTTTTTTGTTGCTATTTTGGCTTCTTTGTGGCTTATCTTATCAATTTCTTCTGAGGGGCTTGGCAGCGATCCTCAGGCAGCCATCCTCGTCGACATCCACCGGAAGTTCCTGCAAATGTTTTTACTTAGTCCAATAAATAAAAATGTTGATTCTTTTAAATTTGCTTTATAATAAATGTTTTTACAGTTACTTTATTCCATACACCTACAAACGTTTTTTACTTAATCCAATAACAAAAATGTTGATTCTTTCAATTGTCTTATAAATGTTTTTACAGTACTTATTCCATACCCTCAAATGCTTTTATTGTCCAATAATAAAATGTTGATCTCTGCAAAGTGTCTTTATAAATAAATGTTTTTACAGTACTTACTCCATACACCTGCAAATGTTTTACTGTTCTCCAATAAATAAAATGTTGATTCTTTTAAATAGTTTATTGTGTCGCCTTTTATAACAAAAATACAGTGTTTTCTTATGAACATACTGTACAGAAACGTACAGTAGTAATGGTTTGTTACATTATGTAGTAAACACAAGAAATTAGCATTTCACCAAGGTTCCATGAGGCATACTGGTACATACAGTACACTACGGTATAGAATTCACATACAGTAATGCTACTTGTAGAAGAAAACACAAACTTTTTATTTTTTGGGTTTTTATACAGTTGTAAAAAGTATTGTACACTGTATGAAAACAACAACAAGCCCGGGGATTTGAGCGTCACGACGGTAAGGCTGAGGTCCGTTGTCACGCGTCCGCACGGTCTGGCTTGCTTGCCGGCGGCGCGTGCACTCGCTGTACCGCGATCTGCGGTCTACAGGCTGCTTTTCTTGGAGCGGGGGGGGCGTGCCAAACGGGTTCGTGTGGGGGCGGCGGCCATGACGGGAGGGGGCGCGGCCATGACGGAGTGGGAGCGCGGCCATGACGAGGGGCGCGGGGTCCAAACAAAGCAGGCTCACAGCACTGCAGACAGCTCACACACACTAGCACACAAAGCTGGCTTGCCATTCTGTTGAAGGGAGCAGTCATGATTGGCCCCCTTCGCGTACCAGTGACGCGTTTGCAGCAAGAAACACCATTCTCTCGTGTCTCCTGCTGGCTACGCGTCACGCATGTAGCAAGTTAGAATTGAGGAGGGACTGGGACCCATCGTGAGTTCAACAGAATTGGTAAGTTGAGCTCACGGTCCGCCCCCGCGCTGACACGGGCGAGCGGGTCCCCGCCTCAACGCATGCATGAGGCGGTCTGAATCCTGTGCTACAGATCGGTGGTGTCGGCATCACAGTTACCAGCCATCGCCAATACAATACGGTCCAGTATTTCTTGTCCATACAACACCCACTTATGCAATTCCTACCCACGATGATTACCTGCATTGCCAGTAACATGCACCTACTTGAGCTGGTATACTGGGGTGTAGTGTGTGTATATAGAAGGTTACCGTGGCGTCTGCTATACTGGTGTCACGCAGCTACACCTTTGAGTTTTGGCTCTAAGGTACGGGACAGAGACTGCTTTAGCAGCCGGTTACTTCAAGTTACCTGTGGGCATATACAGATGATGCTTGTCCTCTAACTGCCATCACGGTGTACTAATTTGATACGCATGGTGTGTCCGGCTAGACTACAGTATAGGTGCGACTGAAGGTGTTTACAACTGATACACTGCTAGGTTTCTTTCTCTTCCTACTAAAATATTGGAGTAGGTATTAATGTACAAGCAGTGTTAGGTTACATGTGTGTGCTCTACTAAGGAGGGTCTTATTCTCTGCCGAGCTATACCAACACTTTAGCTAACATCGGCTGATTTACCTATGCTATTTACCTAAATAGCAAATTTTGTAAGGGAAGTATATTAGCAGATCACCATACACTATTGAAGATTCTAATTTGCTACTTTAGCCATTAGACTTTGGTAATACTACTTATTATTACAAGGGAAACAATGTTGAAAGGGATGAGCCCCCACAACTATTCATGTGCCGCAGAGTATCAGTCCAGGAACATATATCATATGTAATTTTGCAAAACGATGACGGACACGCAGGAGTTAAGAGAATGATTATTACAGAGTCAGCATACTATGGGGTAATAGCCCATACTGCTACCCCTTTCTACCGCCT
Organism: Ascaphus truei; assembly: GCA_036426205.1. Lineage (NCBI taxonomy): Eukaryota > Metazoa > Chordata > Amphibia > Anura > Ascaphidae > Ascaphus > Ascaphus truei. The sequence continues at coordinate 113,601 of WSYH01000337.1, forward strand.
AACCCACCGTGATTTAATAGCCTTTTGTATATATTTTAAACGTTAGTGTGTTTGTTATATTAAATAAAACTTTATTATTTTTGATTAATTGTGAGAACAATACTCACCCTGGTGTGTCATAGTTACATAGTTACATAGTTACATAGTAGATGAGGTTGAAAAAAGACATAGGTCCCACCAAGTTCAACCTATGAAAATTAGACAACAAGATACTTTATCCTATATCTATACTTATTGATCCAGAGGAAGGCAAACAAAAACCCCATTAAGGGGAAAATTAATTCCTTCCCGACCCAAAATTGGCAATCGGATTATCCCTGGATCAACAACCTTCCCAGGTATACATTTGGTATGTCCTGTATACTTTTCATCTAAAAGATGTCCCACCTTTTTTGAACAAATCTTTTTATCTGCCATCACGTCTCCATGGTAATGAATTCCACTTTTAACTGCCCTTACTGTAAAGAACTTTGAATAGAAGAAAACTGTAAAGGGATGGCCCCGGAGTCCTTTGTACTGCCCTTGGGATGAATATTAATTTGAAAGCTCCTGTACTGTCCCCGAATTATTTTGTATATATTTATCATACCTTCTTAGACCGCCTCTTTCTAATGTAAATAAATCTAATTTAGCTAGCCTCTCCTCATAAGATAGATTGTCCATCCCCATTATATTTGGTGGCTCTTCTCTGCCACTCACCTAATTCCATAATGTCTTTTCTAGGATTGGTGCCCAAATGTACTCCATATTCAAGTTGTGGTCTTAACTAATGCTTTCTAAAGGGGCATAATTATGTTTACTTCCCTTCAACCCATTGCCTTGTTTACTGCAAGATAAGATCGTGTTTGTATTTGCAGCTACTGCTGACTTGGGCACTATTGCTAAGCCTGCTGTCTACAAGCACTCCTAAATCCTTCTCCATCAATGATTCCCCCAATTTTCCCCATTTAATGTGTAGTAGTCGCCAGTTTATTTCTTGCATCCCAAATGCATAACCTTACATTTATCTGATTAAATCTCATCTGCCATTTACCTGCCCACGTTTCCAGTCTCTCCAAGTTCTTCTGGAGAGAAATTACATCCTCGCTCGATTCTACTACTCTTACACAATTTAGTATCATGCACAAAGATGGAGACTTTGCTCTCGATGCCACCTCAAGGTCATTAATAAACAAGTTAAAAAGCAGGGGTCCCGTACCGATCCTGAGGTACTCCACCACAAACTTTAGCCAAACTGAAAAAGTTCCATTTATCAACCTCTGTGGTCTATCCTTCAACCAGTTTTCATCCAGGTGCAAACATTTTTACTGAGTCCAATTTGCTTTATTTTGTACACCAACCTCTTGTGTGGAACCCGTATCAAAAGTCTTTGCAAAATCTAAGTAGACACACAATCAACTGCATTACCCTGGTCTAAATTCCTACTTACCACCTCAAAGAAACAAATAAGGTTAGTTTGGCATGATCTATCCTTCATAAACCATGCTGACATTACTAATGATTTTGTTTTTCCATGAGGTATTCCTGAATATTATCCTGTATTAACCTTCAAGTAGTTCCCCCACATTGAAGTCAGGCTTACAGGTCTGTAATCCCGGTGTGATCTAGCTCCTGAATGGGGCTGCCCGCCACAAACCGAACCGCGGGCTGAGATGGGGATGTGAGATACACCCGCTCTTAGGCCGCGCAGCCAGTTCTGATATGCAGTTCATAGTTGTTTCATCAGGGTCATGGTTGGAGACAGTGCAACATCGATATCCAGCAGGGTTCGGCAACGGGAAGTCAGGTGCGCTCCGCTTCAGCTAAGAGCAGCGGCAGCGTGGGAGTGGCCTCTGCCTGAGGAACGGGAATGGCCCATGGCCCATAGACACTGCAAAGGGGCAGGCAGGCCTGACTAGGCACCACACAGGGAAGACTGGCAAGCCAGCGCTTCAGCACTGGAGTCCAAAACAGGCCTCTGCGAGGAGAGAGCAGCAGGCATCAGGATTCAGAAGGCACCTCTGCTATGGGAATGCAGCAGGCCCTCCAGGAACAGGGAGCTGAATGATATGCATGGGATCCACCACTTCAGCACAGGAACCAGGACACGCCTCTGCATATGAGGTACACAGCAGACCCGAGGAACAGGAACGGAACCAGGAACAACGAACAGGAACCAGGAACAGGGAAACAAGAACAGGACCCAAACAGGTAGCTGTGGGCAAACACAGTTACACCATGACTAAGGACTATGCTTGGCACTGAGGCAATGTAAGAGAGCAGTATAAGAAGGCCAGTGGCCAAACCCAGGAGAAGGTGTGAGGCATTCCTCCAAGAGAGATAGCACCCACAGAGACGCCGACTTGCAGTATTGCCAGCACAGTGGATGAGGAGGAGGTTTTCTGTAAACGCACATTTCCACAAACCAAGAACTGATTCCTTACAGTACCCCCCCCAGGGTTGCCACCTTCCCTGACGGCCAATCCGAGATTTTTTTTTAAAATGACACTGTTGCCATGACAACGGGGCGCCATGCAACGTCACGCGGCGTCAAGTTGCCATGACAACGTGGCAACCGCATCACGTCAGAAAACATGTGGCATCTCATTGTCATGCAACGGGAATCACGTAATGCTGTCACGTGACGTTCCTGTTGGCATGGCAACACAGCGCCATTTTACGCCGCGCGCCTTATTGACAGTAGTTTGTAGGGGAGATGCCGAAGACATTGCTGTTGAAGGTACGTTGTGCTGCGTTAATGGTATATGGAATTGTAACAAACAAGAAAACACAAAACGCACCAAGATGAGAGATAGATATATTAGACACAAATAATAAAATTGTAACTTACATATAAAATTTCTTAATAATCCCCGATCTGGTGTCTATCACAGAGTAGGGCATCAATAGGAAGTATGAAGGGTAATCTCAGTTTCTGAGAGATCAGACCCGCCGCTGGGCTGTCTCTGTTCACTCTCCTGTCCTCCACCGTGTGGTAGCGGGTGCAGAGTAGTAGCACACATGTGCAGGAAACGGGCCTCAATAGGTGTCCTTAGGATGCCTTCCGTTTTTGATAGCATAGAACAATCGGAAATAAGCAGGAACGGTACATTGAGTGTGTACTGGTGGTGGGTATTAAAACCGCCAGCCACACCAGTCGAACGCGTTTTCGTTAACAAGTAAACTTCTTCAGGCGATATCTGGACACCTTTTTTAGGGGCCTTTATTGGTCTAATTCTGTGCGTCATGGTTAATACCTATGGCTGCATGGCCATCAGGCTCATATACTGATAGGGGGCCCACAATAGAAGACCTCCCTGTTAGTGCATTTAAATCCGTAAATATTACACTAATTGAGTATATATATAATGTGTAAATAGATCAAAAACTAAATATATATAACTCAATTAGTGTAATTCATTACTGGATTAAATGCACTAACAGGGAGGTCTCCTATTGTGGCCCCCCCTATCAGTATATGAGCCTGATTGGGCCATGCAGCCATTAGGTATTAACCAATGACCCAGATAGACCAATAAAGGACCCCTAAAAGGTGTCCCAGATATCGCCTGAATAAGTTTACTGTTAAACGAACGCTCGCGACTGTTGTGGCTGGCGTTTTACTACCCACCACCAGTACACACTCAATGTGTACCGTTCCTGCTTATTTCCGATCGTTTCTATCTATCAAAAACGGACAGCATCCTAAGGACACCTATTGAAGGCCCCGTTTCCGCACATGTGTGCTACACTCTGCACCACCTACCACACGTGGAGGACAGGAGAGTGAACAGAGACAGCCCCACGCGCGGTCTGATCTCTCAGAACTGAGATTACCCTCATACTTCCTATGTGATGCCTACTCCTGTGATAGACACCAGATCGGGGATTATTAAAGAATTTTATATGTAAGTTTACTAATTTTATTATTTGTTGATATCAATACTCATTTCTCATCTTGGTGCGCTTTTGTGTTTTTTCTTGTTTGCTGAATTGGTATCACCATCGGGTTTCCGGTGGAGACCACATTTGGAGTGGGGGAGACACCTCATAAAACACGAAGCAGCAAGAGAACTGAGAGGGATCAACACATCCAGCTTAAAGAGCCAGAGCGTGACTGAACTTTTCATTTCAGTATATGGAATGTGAATATTAGCTTATTCATTTCTATTATTTATAACCAACGCTGATGACAATCTCACAAAACTTTAAGTTTGTGGAACATCTTCAATCACTAGTGGCGGTAGCAGCAGCAGCAATACATTGCCACAATTGCATACACACACATATACATTGTATATATATATGTATATAGAACCCTGGCTGCAGTGGAAAGCGCTGTATGCTGGGTTGACAATGGGGAAAGACAGGTTTCTAGACCTTTCTAAACGGCAAATGAACATACAGTATATTTACAGTTGCTATATATATATTATATATATATATATACACACACCACGCATACATATTACACACACACACACATATATAATTATTTCCCAGAATCCTTGCTGCATGGAAGTGCTGTATGCTGGTGATAATGGGGAAGGCGGGGTTGCGACCTGCCTAAGACATGTAGATGAGCATACAGCTGTATTTGCATATGCTTCCTGTGAGGGTTTTTGTCACTTTTTTTACTCCACCATAACTTAACTCAGTATTATGGTATAGCCTATTCCCATAGCCTCTTTGCATACCCAGTTAAAATCAACCCCACACTGATGAGACCCATTAAGGTCGAAACAGCTGTCTGTGGGTGGTTTTCTGGTATGCACCTAACCCTGCGGTTGCTCAAAGCTGTGCCATGCAGCAAGCTAAGCCTATAGGGAACCATGTTAGGAATGGTTTTTGAGGCAAAAGTGACACTGTGTGCTCATTTCATGTCATTTCCTTCTCAGAATCCCTTGCTGCAGTGGAAGTGCTGTATGCTGGGTGATAATGGGGAAGGCGGGGTGTCAGACCTTGCTAAGACACGCAGATAGAGCATACAGCTGTATTTGCATATTTTGCTTTCCTGTGGGGGTTTTTGTCACTTTTTTTACTCTCCATAACTTAACTCAGTATTATGGTATAGCCTATCCCATAGCCTCTTTGCATACTCAGTTAAAATCAACCCCACACTGATAACCATTAAGGTCGAAACAGCCTGTCTGTGGTGTTTTCTGGGTATGCCACCTTAACCCTGGCTGTGCTCAAAGCTGTGATGACCATGCAGCAAGCTTAGCCTATAGGGAACCATGTTAAAAATGGTTTTGAGCAAAAAGTGACACTGTGTGTCCATTTGCATGTCATTTCCCAGAATCCCTTGCTGCAGTGGAAGTTGCTGTAATGCTGGGTGATATGGGGAAGGCGGGGTTGCAGACCTGCCTAAGACCTGCAGATGAGCATACAGCTGTATTGCATATATATATATATATATATATAATATATATATTATATATATATTGTGACAAACGGCTTACTCTGGGTGCCCGCGTTTGTCCCGGGACTGTTTTAGAACACGTCTTTAGGTAGGTAAATGATGAGCGTCCACGTACTGTTTTCCTTTAACAGGCTATGCCTGGTTTATTCAGTCCCAGGCACTGAGACTGCCACCAGTGCTACAACAGAGAAAACAGATCAAAACAAAAGCTGCTCACCTGAGCGATAACTTAACTTAGATATCCCGGACTCAGGGTTGGAAGTGGCTTTTCCACTCCCAACAACAACAAGGTACTTTGCAGTCTTATACAAATAACAGAAAGATTGAACCTGTTTGGGGAAGATTCTTCCCCTCTGTATTTCAGCAGCCTTCCAGCCTCCTGGCTCTTGTGGAGAGACCACAAACAGGAAAACTCTTACATACCTGATTCCTAATTAGCATGACAGGTGACAGAAATCAGGCAGCAACAAACTCTGGTCTGGATCTCTCATCCCTCAGTTCCAGCGTTTGCCAAACTGTGGGATGGAGTGTATTTATTATAAGGCTGCACTCCCAGCCAAACAGGATAGAAACTGTTTAGTATCCTGGGAGCCCTATATACGGAATTTATTACCATCCCCTGGTTTCTGTCACTATCCTCCCCCCCAGCTCAGACCTCGAGGGATGAGCGACCATGGATATTAGGGAGTGCATCCTTGACAACCCCGTCAGCATTGCCATGTTTGTGCCCTGACCTTGTGTTCCACAGAAAATTTAAGGTTGTGTAGGCTTAGGACCCACTGGTCACTCTAGCATTCTTTTCCCTGTTTTGACACATCCAGGTAAGGGGTGCATGATCTGTGACCAACCGGAATTTTCTCCCAACAGGTAGTATTTGAGTGTCTCTACTGCCCACTTTATTGCGAGACACTCTTTCTCTTACTATGGATTAATTTTTCTCCGGGGATTGTTTTCCTACTTAAATAAAGGATGGGTGCTCCTCACCTTGAGACTCCTGAGGATTACCGCCCCCACCCTACCTCAGATGCGTCGGTTTGGACTACGAACCTTTGGAGAAGTCAGGTGTGACCAACACTGGTTGGGCACAGAGAGCTTTCTTCAGGCTTCTAAAGGCTTGTTCGGTTTCGGGGGACCCACTTTAACCATTAGCGGTCCTCTGCTTTTGTGAGGTCTTTAGGGGGTTGCCTAGTTGCAAAATTGGGAATAAACCTTCTATAGTACCCAATTAACCCCAAAAAGGTCCTTACTTGTTTTTTTTAACTGGCCTTGGCCAATTTTGTATCGCCTCCACTTTGAGTGTTTGGGGTTTGAGTAAACCTCTGCCAATAGAATATCCCAGATACTTGGCCTCTCCAGACCATAGTGCATTATACGGGGTTACAGTTAGTCCCAGCAGACCGGAATGCGTCAAGCACAGCTTGGACCTTTGGAAGGTGGGAATGCCAATCCTCCCTATGGATTACCACATCATCCAGGTAGGCGGCAGCATACCGAGCATGTGGTTTTAAAATTTTATCCATCATTCTTTGGAATGTGGCGGGAGCTCCATGTAAGCCAAAAGGCAACACCTTATACTAAAGAGGCCGTCGGGGTTGAGAAGCTGTCTTTTCTTTTGCCCTTTCTGTGAGGGGAACCTGCCAGTACCCTTTGTTAGGTCTAGGGTTGTGAATATCGGGCTTTGCCCAGTCCTCTCTACAAGTTCATCTACCCTGGGCATAGGATAAGTATCAAATTTTTGACAACCGCGTTTTAGTTTCCGGTTAGTCATTACAAAACCTTGTTGTACCATCTGGCTTGGGACTAAGACTAGGGCTGTTCCACCCACTTTGGATTCCTCAATTACACCTAGTTTTAGCATTTTTTTAACCTCTAAACTTATAGCCTTTCTTTTGGCCTCCGGGATTCGGTACGGTTTAAGGTTAACTCGACCCCGGTTCAGAGACTAGGTCATGTTCAATTACGCTAGTTCTACCTGCTGTATAGAGAAGATTTCTTTGTTTTCTTCTCACTAATTCTGAACCTCTCGTTTCTGATGAACAGACAGGGTTTCAGCTATGCTAACCTCTGGGTCAGTTTCTTGATTCTCTGACGGACCTGGGGTACTAGGGTTAACAAGACTTCTCTATCTTTCCAGGGCTTAGTAGGTTTATATGGTAAATTTGCTCAGGTTTCCTCCTACCTGGCTGTCTTACCTTATAATTTACTTCTCCACTCTTTCCAAGACCTCATATGGCCCTGCCATTTAGCAAGGAATTTACTCTCCACGGTGGGAACCAGAACTAGTACCCTATCACTGGAAAAAAAATTCTGACCCTAGCACCCTTATTATTGTATTCCTCTGTGCTTTTTGAGCTTTCTCATGTTTTCCCTCACTATGGGTAGGACTGCAGCAATGCGGTCCTGCATCTGGGCAACATGCTCTATTACACTTCTGTAGGGTAACCTCATGTTCCCAATTCTCTTTGGCTATATCCAATAAGCCCTTGGGTGTCGGCCATACAATAGTTCAAACGGGGAGAACCTGTGGATTGTTGGGAACTTCCCTAATGGCAAATAACAGGTACGTAACAAACAATCCCAGTTTTTCCCATCTTTATCAACCGCCCGCCGTACATGCTCTTTAAGGTTTTATTGAACCTTTCCACTAAACCATCTGTTGTGGATGTAGACTGAGGTTCTGAGATGCTTGATTTTTAGAGTTTACATAGCTCTTTTGTTACTTGGGACATAAACGGTGTTTCCCTGGTCAGATAGAATCTCTTTAGGAATTCCGACCCGGGAAACAGAACTACTAACTCTTTGCTATGTTTTTAGCAGAGGTGCTACTAGGGGAACTGCGTCCGGATATCGGGTGGCATAATCCAATATTACCAATATATGCTGATGTCCCCTAGCAACTTTATTAAGGGTCCTACTAGATCCATAGCAATCCGTCAAATGGTACCTCTATTATGGGAAAGGGTACCAATGGGCTGCGGTAACGCCTTGAACGGGGCGGTGATCTGACATTCTGGGCATGAGGAACAATAATTATTTCTTTGCCAGAACCCCAGGCCAATAGAAGCTTCGGAGAACCTTTTCTTTTGTCTTTTCCACCCTAGGTGTCCCCCCAATGATGACTATGTGCGAGGTGTAATACTGTTTACGGAATGTCCGTGTCCAACAATTGTTAGTTGTAACTGATTTCCTTTTATCAACCCGATATACTAGGTCGTTCTCTACCTCTAAGTAGGGGTACAAGTGACCTATCTGGTTGGCCAGGATTACTATCTGGTTCCCGTATATTTCCCCTTGCTACCGCTAATGTGGGGTCCTCCCACTGGGCCTTCTTAAAACTCCCAGGACTGACCTCAGGTCAGCGAGGGTCTTATCCGGTTCTGGTGGTAAGTGTCTGATCAACATCTTGATTTGGGGTATTCTACCAAAGTAGTGATGGGAAGGGAATTTTTACAGCACTCCTCCTTTCCTCCCCTTCTTATTTGGGCCCTCGTCAACCCCATTCTGAAAAAGGGAAAGGATTTGTTTCTTCTAATACTTCGTTATGGTCCGCTATTGAACTCTGGGCGCTATTCTAGCGGGGGACCACATTTTTAGAAAATGGGGAAAGTCGGTCCCTATTAACACATCATGTGCCAGTTTGGGTACAATACCCCACCTTGAAATCTAAAACCAAACTCTGTTTCAAAAAAAACATCAACAGTGGAATATTCATGATTATCCCCATGTATACAACAAATTGCCACTCTTTGTGAACTGTTTCCCTGTTTCTTCTTTAATGGGCAAGAGGTATTCGGACACAGTGTGACCATGCTCCAGAGTCAGAAGTGCCCGAACCCTCCTGCCATTAACCTTTACAAAGGCCCACAAATGGTTATTCAAGGGGTCCTCTGGGCTAGGGCCCATACATTGGGACAACAGCGCATAAGGTTCCACACTGTTGCATTGCATGGGCTCATCATATGTGGGCAGATTTTTGCTGTGTGGCCCCTCTCATGACAATTTACACATTTAGGTACATAGTCTGTGTCCCACTTAGAGCCTTTTCCCGGCTCCCCATGTTGGCTATTGCCCTTAGTGTGGCAACCACTGTTGCTGGTGCTGCGTAAGGTGGTCGCCGCCTTCAGCGCCCCTTAAACCCCGGTACCCTTTACCGTCTCTGGAATCCTGGAACCTTGGGTAGTGGGGTTGCTCACGACTGTGGGTTGCGGGTTCTCTTCTGCTGCATTGTACCTTCTACGAGAGCCACAAGCTCATCCGCATTGGGGGGTCACTCCGACTGACCCAACGGCGTAAGGCAGAGGGAAGTTTTCTCAAGAACTGGTCCATGACCAACCGTTCCACGATGTGGCGGGCTGAGTGTGATCTCGGGTTGTAGCCACTTCCGGGCGAGGTGGATGAGTCTACATCTGGCTTCGGGTGGGCTTTATCCATCGTATGGACCATGCGTGAAACCTTGGGCGCGAAACAGCCGTGGTTACGCCGAGCGGGCGAGGATCTCGAACTTCAATTTTGCATAGACGTTAGCTCGTCTGGCTCTAGATCAAGTAAGCCTTCTGGGGTTCGCCGCTTAGGAAGGGTGCGATTAGACCAACCACCTCTTCTGGCCATCCCTCTCTCTGTGCCGTGCGTTCAACGTGAGAAGATAGGCTTCCACATCATCGAGGGTCCCATCTTCTGAAGTAGTGGCTTGCCCTGGTCATTTCGGGACTGGGGCTGCCTCTGCCAGTGGAAGGTTACTGATAGTCCCCCTTAGGATCTCGATTTCCTGCTGTAAGCCCTGGGCGAACCGTTGTTGCTCCTCTCTCAAGCAAGCGGTTTGTCTCTTGCTGGTTTGCATTCGCCTGTTGCTGATTTGCATTAGTCTCTTGCTGGTTTATTGACAGCCGTTGTCTGGTTTGCATTAGCCTTGCTGGGCTATTAACAGCTGTTGCTGGTTTCATTCGCCTGTTGCAGGGCTGCATTAATCTTTGCTGGGCTTCATTCGCGTCTTTCTGGACAGCGACATTGCGTACCAGCGCACTCACCACGTCTTCCATCTTGTTTGAGAGAAAACTCCCCTTTTTTTTTTTTTTTTAAGTTCTTTAACCCCCAGACCTTTAGTGTTCTGCCCGCATTCTCCACCATATGTGACAAACGGCTTACTCTGGGGCTCCGTCGTTTGTCCGGGACTGTTTAGAATACGTTCTTTAGGGTAGTTAAATGATGAGGCTCACGTACTGTTCCTTTAAACAGGCTATGCCTGGTTTTTTCAGTCCCAGGCACTGAGACTGCCACAGTGCATACAACAAAAACAGATCAAAACAAAAGCTGCTCACCGAGCGATAACTTAACTTAGATACCCTGACTCAGGGTTGGAAGTGGCTTTTCCACTCCACAACAACCAAGGTACTTTTGCAGTCTTATACAAATGAACAGAAGATTGAACCTGTTTGGGGAAGAGGCTTCTCCCTCTGTAGTTCAGCACCTTCCAGCCTCCTGGCTCTTGTGAGAGACCAGAGCAAACAGAAACAGTCTTTACATACCTGATTCCTAATTAGCATGACAGGTGACAGAAATCAGGCAGCAGACAAACTCTGGTCTGGATCTCTCATCCCTCAGTTCCAGCGCTTGCCAAACTGTGGATGGAGTGTATGTATTATAGGCTGCACTCCCAGGCCAAACAGGATAGAAACTGTTTAGTATCCTGGGAGCCCTATATACGGAATTTATTACCATCCCCCTGGTTTCTGTCACAATTATATATATATATATATATTATAATATATATATTATATATATACAATTATATTATATTATATATATTATATATATATATATATATTACACCAAATATAAATATATATAAATATATATTTTATCATACATCCCAGTGCACCTTAGTAATAAATAAACAGACTTGAAGCAGGGGAACAGGCACTTGAAGCAGCAGCCCGAGCAGCAGGAGGAGGAGGAGCCAGAGAGGACGGAGTGACAGTGTGATTCAGTGAGCACTGAGCAGCGTGGCATCGCAATGCAGGGCAGGACAGGAACCGGTGAGTGACCTGTAGCTGGCTGTAGTGGAGACAAAGAAAGTCGAGGAGGACTTGACTTCCGAATTGGGGGTACTTGGGAGCGCTCGTGTGTGTGTGCGCACGCAGCACCCTCCACCACAGCCATCCAATCCTCTGCCACCCGGCTCCTGTCATTGACGTCAGCGCACCACTGCTCACTGCCGTCCAGATCACCCGCCCACACGGAGATTTCAGGGACAAACCCGTAGCCCGGAGAAAGGGATGCCAAACCCGAAGTCTCTGGGTGAAACCCGGAGAGGTGGCAACCTCGCCCCCCCCCCTCTAGGTGAGAACTCCGGGCGAACAGGTTCACTCATAGATCTGGGGGGCAAGGAATTGTTTGTGAATTGTCTTAGGTGGGAAGTAGAACCGTAATCCAGCAGTTCATTGGCGAGTGCCATTTTTAGACATGAGAGTAGTAGTACAGCAATTTCTGAAGCGCAGAAAGCATCACAAAATTACTTGGAAATCCAGAGCCTTTCAAGAACAGTAGAGTCCAGCACAGTGACGTCCGAGAGGCACAAGGCAGGTGCCCGGTAGTCAACGCTAGTCCTAGAGTACTAGACAAGACAGAGTGATTGTAGGTCAGTTGTGGTAGAGGAACATCCTGAAAGAGAAATGGCATTGCTCGAATGGGTACGTAGAGGTTTGTGAGAAACTATTGTTCCCAAGGAAATCCGGACAGTAGTTAGCGAGGGTAGAGGGCGGGTGGGTTCACTGCAAGATATTGAAGCAGTAATTTTGATATGAACCAGGCTTGTTATCCCAAGCAATTCGAGAGAGCCAGTAGCAGTGTTTACGTAATTCTTGGTCGTGGTACTGGCAGTTGAAGAAGGGTCCGACTCCTTTGGCTTCTGATATTTAGGGAGTATCAAATCCGAAGTTATGGCCTTGGCGAAGGGCATAGTAAGCATCAAGGAGACAGTAGGGGACAGTATGTCATACCCATAGTGGGCCCATAGAGATCAGGGACAGACACCTCAGGTAAAGCAACGAGGTCCAGTATGGGTGTCTTCGTCTTAGAGAATGACCAACTGTAATCCAGAAAGGGCCCTTAAGGCACCGCACAAAAACCTGTGGGTAAAGACTCTGTTTGAAAGGTGAGAAAACAGATCTTATCCGAAACAGCAGGGAGCCGGGTGAGCGGTGCATCGGCCTTAGGACTAGAAGTTTTGGGGTTAAAGCTGGGTACCTCCAACACAGAGAAAGAAAACAGAGAACATGAACTTGACTTAGGAGTGGAGGTCCCAGGTACCAAGGTTTCGCATAATACTGTGGGAGAAGCAATGCAGAATATGACTGTATTAAACACAGGGTCCTTTGCATCGGTAGCTACAGAAACCTTTCTGAGAGGTACCTGTAGTTTTGTGACAGGAGTCGGACAGTCAATAGTATGTACTCCAACTATTGTGGGAAACACAGTGAAATATAACTCCATCTTGAACACAGGACTTTTCAAAAAAAAGGATGCAGCGTGTATTACCAAAAGTTCCAAGTGCGATACCGCTGAGTTCATGGTAGCAGACATGCAGTCAGTAGCGGATACCCCGAATACTGTGGGAGAATCAGCGTGAAACAGTATTATTTGAGGTGTGGACTTTAAAGCTAAGCGTGGAGTTATAGGAAGATTTGAACGAAAAGGCTAATCCCAGCCGTGAGGAGCTTTATGTCATTTTTAGTCATCTCAGCGGCTGTGGCATGAACCGTGAAAAAAAACTTGGTGAGACTTTCCAATGGAAACAAGGGACATCTTGCTTGTCTCTGAAGTGGGTGATTGTGAAATGGCAGGAACTGAACTAAACTCTACAATGGAATAAGAGGTAGCATGGGATACTATGGAGAAAATAGGGAGGGAGGGGTGAAGCTTTGCTGTGGGAATTTTAGGATTATCCATGGTTATAACAGGACCTGCAGAACAGTCAGTGAGGGGTATGTTTGTTCCAGAAATGAATGCCTGAGAGACAGCAGCGGTTACCCTAGGCACAGCACAGGGGACCGAAAAAGGAATAGAGGTCACTGAAGTGAGTATTTGAGAAACAGCAGGGACCAAACTAGACACTTCGATTAAATCAGAGGACGTTGTGCTTGCCTCTGAAGTAGGTATCTGAGAAACAGAAAGAGCCAGAGTAGGTATTTTGATTGAGTCAGGAGACATTGCGCTAGCCTCTGACGTGGGTATCCGTGAAACAGCAAAGGCCAGACTAGATGTTCAATTGAATCCGAGGAAGTTGCGCTTGTCTCTGAAGGGAATATTTGTGTAACAGCAGGGACAAGAACAGGCATTTCAATATAAGCAGAGGGCATTGCGGTTGTCTCTGAAGTGGGTGTCTGAGAATCCATAATGGGAGATTCAGGATCTATGGGAGACTCTGTGGCAAAGTCTTGGAATCAATTAACGAAATTACAGGTATTACAGACATCACAGGGAAGACACCTTGTAGAACAGGAGTTTTAACAAAGATGATTGGTATCTCACAGACTACAGGGGAGTCGGACGGCAGGACGCCTGGCTTTACATCAGGAGTTAAAGTAGTGGCAGAGGTTAACACAGAAAGTGCTGGAGAATCCTTAGATGTGGTGTGAGAGAATTGGGGGTTTACAGGAGAAGGAGTGAAAGGAAACTCTGACTTGGAAACCTGATCCTCCACTGCAGGAAGGGAAGGCTCAGACTTCACTAAGGGAACAGAGACAGGTATGCTGACCTCTGAAGTGATAGTTAGAGCAGCAGCAAAAGGAAGACCAACCGCCGTGGATGGCTCCAAGGAAGGAGATTTAGAGTCTAAGGCAGGAGTTTCAACAATCTGGAAAACTGGAGGGGTATTACCAGGTACATTAAAAGTTTTAGAGGGGGGAATCTGCGTGCTGGTTCATGGCTAAGGCGGGTTCATGGGTATTCCTTTTAGATTGGGCAAAAGGTTCAGAAGAAATCTCAGGGCACTCATTAGCAGGCACTTTAGCTGGGACAGGGGAAAGAAAGCAATGAACTTCAGGGGCAGCATAATGTGCAAGATCTGCCATTAAATCCAGGGGTTGAGAACTATCAAGGGTTAAAGCAAGCAGTACCCGAGAGTCAGAGAAAAGGTAATCTGACTTTGGAACTGGGAGCATAGAAGGTTCATCTTCTGATACTGGGATCAAAACATTGGCTTGGGAATTACAAGAATACACGGAGGGAGGCTCAAAGGTTTCATTAGCAGGAGTTAAAGCAGGCAGTGCATGAGAGTCAGGAAAAAGGGGCCCTTACATGAAAACTGGGTCTTTAGTAGGTTTCTCTACAGGCTCTGGGATGGGGACATTGGTTTTTGGGCCACAGGTATGCACAAAGGGTGTCTCAAAGGGTTTACAAGCGGGGGTTAAAGGAGACAAAACATCAGAGTCAGAGAAATGAGGGGTAGCATCAAAACCAGGGATCGTGGCAAACACTTCTGTTGGCTTAAGAGGAACAAAATCAGTTTGGTAATCTTCAGGAGAAGGGGTAGCTCCAAAGGTTTAGTAACAGGACTAGCAGCGCAGGGGAACAGTCCAGTAACAGCGTAGTTGGCGAGGAGAGGGTCAAGCTTTTTTATGCACTGATCCAACGCTAGGGTCAGTTCATAGAGAGAACTTTGAGCCTGCGCCAGTTGCACAGGATTCACATTCTCCCAGGTAAGAGGGGAACCAGGAAAAGTGACACAGGAGAGCAGGGTCTGTTTTGTCTCCTTGAGGTGCTGGGCCCTAATAAGGAGTTCCTTACAGAGCAGTGTTTCAGACAGAGTTAGACCTTCATACAGGGACAGGATTTCAGGCATGGGCATTATTTCAAACAGGAACTGGTCTGGAGATAATATTTCAAACAGAAACATTCCAACCCTCACCACAGGGCGGTCCGAGCTTGTGACCCGAGCATACTGTAACAGGCATGCTTGCCACAAACCGGGACAGCGGGGCTGAGGTGGGGATGTGAATACACCGACCTTAGGCCGCGCAGCCGGTTCAGGATTGTGCAGTTCGCAGTTTGTAGTCATTCATAGCAGGGTGGGTCAGGGTTGGAGACAGTAGCACCATCGATATCCAAGCAGGGGTTCGGCAACGGGAAGTCAGGTGCTCTCCGCTTCAGCGTAAGAGCAGCGGCAGTGCGGGAGTGGCCTCTGCGTGAGGAGTGGGAACGGCCCATGGTACCGGTCACTGCAAAGGGAGAAGGCAGGCCGGACTAGGCACACCGCAGGGCAGTACTGGCAAACCAGCGCTTCAATACAGGAGTCCAAAACAGGCCTCTGCGAGGAGAGAGAGTAGCAGGCCTCAGGCCTCAGAAGGCAGGCCTCTGCTATGGGAATGGCAGCAGGCCTCCAGGAACAGGGAGCTGAAGGATACGCTGGGGATCCACTGCTTCAGCACAGGAACCAGGACACACCCTCTGCAATGGAGGTACACAGCAGGATCCCAGAAACAGGGAACACGAACCAGGAACAAGGAACCAGGAACCAGGAACAGGGAAACAAGAACAGGACGGCCAAACAGGTAGCTTGTGGCAAACACAGTTACATCCTATTACTAAGGACTATGCTCGGCACTGAGGCAATGTAAGAGAGCAGTATAAGAAGGCAGTGGGCCAATCCCAGGAGAGAGGTGTGAGGGCATTCCTCCAATGGGAGAGCACCAAAGCATGACTGCAGTATTTGCCAGCACAGCTGGATGTGAGGAGAGGTTGTCTGTAAACAGCACAGTTCTGTAAGGAAAGGGTTTCCACCAAACCCACGAACGGATTCCTTAAACTCCCTTTTTAAAAATAGGCACCTGACCCCAGTGACGCACGCGGGTCGGAGCGCGCACGGCCCCGCCTCTATTCCTGATTCGGCTGCATCATAGGGCACACCTATGTGCACCAGCAGCCTTTAGGATTCGGTTTCCTGGTTCCGCCCTGGCTCTCCATTGGAGGATCTCCCTTTATATACCCTCTTGCTCCAGACACACATTGCTGAGCATAATCTTGTTTGACGCCATGCTTGCTGCATTCTGTTCCTGTATCTCCTGCCTTGCCTTGCCTTGTCTGTTGATCCTGCCGCTGCCTGACCCTGCTACGTACCTTGGACTCCGCTACTCTCCAATCCTGAACCTGGCTACGTACACCGACGATCCGCTACTCTCCAATCCTGAACCTGACTACGTACCCAGATGATGCGCTACTCTCCAATCCTGAACTTTGCTATGTACCCCGACGATCCGCTACTCTCCAATCCTGATCTGGCAAGTGCCCTCTACTATTCTCATATCTATACTCCTGACCTGGCTGCACGACCTATCTACATTCTAGGTGCGCCCTCGTGGCTGTGGGTTGGCGTTACTCAATTCCCTACCTTAGCACCACGTTGTGCTTTGTTTGTGGTGAGCTACGCGTTACAGTATGCTCAGCCACACAAACTTCAACCCCGATGAGGTAGGAAGAGTCCTGAGCACACACGCAAGCTACCTGTCCAGTATTGAGGAAAAATGAGTGGCTAGTGATCAAAGCATGCATTCCTTACAGGAGAACTTCAGGTCTCTCACCCGTTCTCTCCAAGAGCCTCGCTACTCTCTTGCTCCTGCTCTCCCTGAGTCTGCCACTATGCCCTCTTCACACACTGCCAAAGAACCCCGGTTACCTACTCCTAACCGCTATGGGAGTGACCCCTATGAATGCCAGGGATTTCTTAACCAGTGCTTTATTCAATTTGAAATGAATCCGTCCCACTTCACATCTCCTCGCGCCAAGGTGGCATATATTGTCACTCTTCTTATAGGATAATGCTCTTGCCTGGGCCTCTCCCATCTGGGAAATAAGATCCGACCTCACACAGGATATCGGAGCCTTCACCAGGGAGTTCCGGAAGGTGTTCGATACACCTGGCCGTAAGGTATCTGCTGCCTCTGCACTATTCCATGTCTCCCAACGGAATCACCCTGTTTCTAGATACGCACTCAAATTTAGGATTATAGCTGCAGAGACAGATTGGAATGATGAAGCTCTGTCCGTGGCCTTTTGGCAAGGGCTATCCAAAGCCTTGAAGGATGAACTGGCAACCTACAATCGCCCCACCGATTTGGAAGAACTAATCGCCGTTTGTATCAAGGTGGATCATCGGCTTCAGGAAAAGAGATCAGAGAGGGTTCATCATCTTATCACTCCATCCCGGATCACTCCCTGTCAGGTGAGCCATTCTGAGATTCCGCTCCCTGATATTTCCGAACCTATGCAATTGGGGGGGTACTAGTCTTTCCAAATCCGAGAAGCAACGACGCAAGAATGACGGTTTATGTCTTTACTTCGGTACATCTGGACATTTTGTTTGCTTCTGTCCCCAAAAGTCGGGAAACGCAAAGTTCCCATGAGACCTGGGGAAGTCTCATTGGGAATGCTTTCTCTTTCCCCTATTTCTGCTGACAAAGTGGAAAGAACGGCGGTGCATCTGCTGCTGAAGAAAAACTTTGACCAAATACTGCCAAGAACTAGGTGATAAAGCGTGGGTTGCCACGTGAAACGCGTCAGAGTGTTCTTTTGCTGTTTTTAATGTGCCTACAATAAATTTTTGCACCTAGTTCTTGGCAGTATTTGGTCAAAGTTTTTCTTCAGCAGCAGATGCACCGCCGTTCTTTCCACTTTGTTTGCAGATACTCCTGGGTAGGAGCACGCCGACAGGACCAGGAAATCCCACAAGGTCAGCAGTGAGTAACTTACAATTTGTTACTTCATTTATGTGATCAGTCCACCATTTACCACCCAGATCACCACATAATATGTACCTATTATAGGCTAGTGGTGTATGTATGGGTTGTGTTTAAGGATTATTACAATTGGACATTTGGAT
Organism: Ascaphus truei; assembly: GCA_036426205.1. Classification (NCBI taxonomy): domain Eukaryota; kingdom Metazoa; phylum Chordata; class Amphibia; order Anura; family Ascaphidae; genus Ascaphus; species Ascaphus truei. The sequence goes on from WSYH01000337.1 coordinate 131,873, forward strand.
TCCTGTGTTTTATAAACTGTCTTTTGCAATGAAGATAATGATGATTTATATCAAGGCATAGTCTTCTCCTGGCAAGCATCACAAGGGGTGTACCCCTTTTCCTTTTCGTATGCCCTATTTCTACCGACAACCCTTCTCGAATTCTTCTCCCTATCACCCTCTTTGAGGAGGGCTTCCAAGTCTCTACGCTTGCTTTCCTCGATTCAGGTTCTGTGGGAAACTTCATAGATCAAGCATTCGCAGAATGCCATCTGGTTCCTATCAGGCGTAAAAGAAGTCCCATTGCTCTTAAAGCCATTGATGGATGACCTCTTCAGCCGGCTTTTATCTCACTGGAGACGGAGGTACTTCATCTCAAAATTGAGAATAATCACTTGGAAAAGATTCAACTCAACATTATTCACACACCATCCATTAGCGTGATCCTCGGCCTTCCCTTGTTACAGATTCATAACCCCCGGGTGGAATGGCTCAACAAAGAACCCATTCAATGGAGCTCTTTCTGCAATAAGAACTGCATCCTAGAAGCAAGTAGTATTGGGGGTACCACCGTGTCTGAGGAAAAGGAAATGGTACAATTGCCAGAGGAGTATGCCGAATTCCGGGACGTGTTCGATTAGGTCAAATCTGAGGTTCTTCCTCCACATCGTCATTCGATTGTCCCATTGATCTGCTTCCAGGTACTACGCCCCCCAAGGGAACCTATTACCCGTTGTCTATGCCCGAAACCAAGGCAATGAAGGAATATATTGCAGAGAATTTACAGAAAGTATTTATACGTAAGTACACCTTTCCTGCGGGCGCTGGAATCTTCTTTGTGAAGAAGAAGGATGGAGCCTTACGCCTTGCATAGACTGCCAGGGACTCAACAAAATTACTGTGAAAAATCGTTATCCTCTTCCCCTCATTTCTGAACTTTTCGATTGATTACAAGGAGCTAATATTTTCTCTAAATTGGATTTACGAGGTGCCTACAATCTTGTCAGGATACGTCAGGGTGAGGAATGGAAAACTGCTTTCAACACCAGAGATGGACATTATGAGTACCTGGTCATGCCTTTTGGTCTGTGTAACGCCACAGCCGTGTTTCAAGATTTTGTCAATTAAGTTTTTAGGGATCTTCTCAACTCCTTCGTAATCATCTATCTCGATGACATCCTAATATTTTCCAAATCCAAACAGGAACACGTTAATCATGTGAAACAAGTGCTCCTTCGTTTACGAGAGAACAGACTTTTTGCAAAACTCGAGAAATCTCATTTTCATCAAACTTCTACTATTTTTCTTGGATACATCATTTCTGACACTGGCCTCACCATGGACACCGCCAAGGTCAAAGCAGTACTGGATTTGCCTCAACCAACCACACTTAAAGAAGTGCAGCGATTTCTTGGATTCTCAAATTATTATCGCAGGTTTATCCAGAATTTTTCTTCTTTAGTGGCTCAGCTCCCAGCATTAACCAAGAAAGGAGCGGATCCTGCTTCATGGCTCACTTCCGCGCTTCAGTCTTTTGCACTTCTCAAGAAGGAAGAAGGCATTTGTGTCCGCCCCTGTTCTTACCCATCCTGATCCTAAACTTCCCTTTACTCTTGAAGTTGATGCCTCTGACGTTGGAGTACAGCCGCGGCCCCTTTTATTCTAACTCTTCACCGATATTATCCAGTGACTTTTTCCGAATGCGACGCGCTTCGCCGCGTTCATGCGGCGTTCATGCCATATTCATGTCGCAATCATGCCGGCGTCACCCGCGCTTGATCTGTTTAATGAGAATGTTTCGGATTTAATTGGTTGCAATTCTTCGCGTATCCGCCAGGTGGCAGATATTCATGAACTGTAATGCACATGCTATATGCGCATGCCCTTCAGTAATGTGTCGTGTAAGGTGTTTAAAAAATACCACAGTGGTCCTTTGTGAATTGACCTTGGTACTAAAAAAGTTGTACAACATTGTAGGGAGAAGGAGTGGCTCAGTGAGTAAAGACACTGACTGACACTGAGATTGCTGCAGGGGAGCCTGGTTCAATTCCCGGTGTTGGCTCCTTGTGACCTTGGGCAAGTCACTTTATCTCCCTGTGCCTCAGGCACCAAAAAAAAAAAGCTCCACGGGGCAGGGACCTGTGCCTACAAAATGTCTCTTTAAAGCTCTGCGTACAATTAGCAGCGCTATACAAGAACATGCTATTATTATTATTATCTATTTAGGTGTTTCATATTAAAAACTAAATGCAAAGTGTCCAGAGAGGTCCAGAGATGAGTACACCACTGCAGTCCTTGTTCAAAAAGCCCAACATAACATACGCTTATTTAATATGGTCAGCAATTAGTTCAGCAGATGATAAGATGGCCACAGTTGGTCAAATTTATCAATATTTTATCGAAAATTATGACTTTACAAATTTTCACCAGATGCTCTGGGGTGGAAGTGTGCGATAAGGAAAAAGTTATGTATCGATCCACGTTTTTTTTGTATTGCTCCTGCACCGGAGTTACAGGAAGAGGGTATTGGTGTGTTGCCCCTGAATTTTCCAGTATCTTTGATCATGGAGACTTCAAAAGGCAAAAGGTCATGGTAAAACCAACTAAGAATCGTCAGTCCCAGGCAAGCAATGCGCCAACACGAGCACCGGCTTCCAATAATAGTCCGACCGTCTGTGAAAACCTGCTGACCGGCAACCCTTGCTATCAGCCCCCGCCTGGATACCTGCAGCCTGAGCAGGATTTCACGTACAGATAGCAGCAAGCTTGCATGTACCAAAGCGATTTCCAACTTCATCAGCTGTCAACTACAGGTGTAGCAGGCCCGCTGTCACCTGTCAACTACGTGTATAATTAAGACTACGGGACTGGCAGTGGCTCGGCGCCAACCGAATGGCAAATTCTATGGTGGGTACAGATGCCGTATGTAATTATTTTTTTACCATATCAATATCAATGCACAGTAAAGCGATTCTCCTATAATCAATCGTTTTGCTTATGGTTATTAAGTTCTTGTAGTCACAATTCGCCAAAATGTAGTCCAGCAATATCATTGGCTGCGCAGCTTCTACAGTTAGGCGCATGCGCATTGGAACCTTGTTGAAACGCATATGCGTCTCATCACATCTAGGCACGTGCGTGTACTGTATGTGAACAAGAGACGCCCCCAGAGAAAATCATTGTTGGGACTGACCGAGGGGACTGCGGGGACTGTCTGTGGGAACTTCTTTAGTGGACTGACTAGTTTGAACTAACCATTACAGTATTTACTGTATTTATTTTTCTTCCTCAGAAAAGAAACTTTGTCATCAGGCTGTAACGACAAATGGAGGGATTTCGATGGATAATATCGCTTTTGTAACAATGCTTGCACACTGCTGAATCTGAATCAGTGCCATTTTTATTGATTAGGATAGAATAACTGAGCTTTATTACATACTTTTTTACATACTGTACTGTATAATAAACCACAAAAATAAAAAGTATGCATTTATTCTGTACATGTATTACAGTACAGTATGTGTGTTCTACTGTAATAATAATACAAATACGATAATGCGTTTTAATACTGTTTTGATGTACTGTAATGTGCAGTAAGTAAAAAAACATTAATGGTGTACTGTAATTAAAAACATACAGGTATATTTAAATAAAGCAGCAATTTATTTTATTGGTGGGTGCAGTAAGTAAAAAAACATTAATGGTGTACTATAATTAAAAACATACAGGTATATTTAAAAAAACATATTAGAATACAATTTAAAACAATGAACAAGTCAGAAATGACTCAACATTTTAACAGACGACCAATCACGAAGCGAATTCGATCCCCAGCTGATTGTTCTTCCAGGGAGGATGCCTTGTATTCCGCAAAATGCCATTCATGGAGTCTCGCACAATTTTAATTAAAGGATCGGTAATTGAAAAATAGTGCCGCAATTCCTCCACAATAGTCTTTCTTAAATTTTCAGGAAGAGCCTTTTTCTCGTGATTCCCTTCGTAGTTTACATTGTGGGCCCACCCTAAGTACAACGGGTATCGCACGTGGTGCTTGAAAATTAACAAGGCATGCCTCTGGGGTATACGAGCACTTGCAAACCTATACTTCTCCCTGAGTGGCTGGGGCAGCTCGCGCAGGATGATGTCGCGCACCGTCTCAATGCAAGCGTATGTGGGTTGGATTCTGGGAGCGGGTGTTCTTCTGGGAGCGGGTGTGCTTGTGGCGGCGGGCGAGGGTAGGTTGTCAGGAGGATGGTTTCCTCCTTTCTTTGTCTCCTTGTCAGTGTTGCCTCCTGGCGTGGTCTTGACGGGGTTGTCATTTCATCCTCGTCAACGGCATACAAGAAAACATATTCTTTTGATGGAGGGGGCGCGCTTGGTGATGGAAGGTTGAAGGTCTCATTTATCCCATCCATGCCACCCTCCTGCTCCGGCGTCCGAGATACAGGGGCATGAACTTCGAGCAAATTATGTATCCCCGCTATGTCAGTCTCTATCTTCTCTATCCGTTGATCCATCTTCTCCATCCGTTGATCCATCTACTCCATCCGTTGATCCATCTTCTCCATCCGTTGATCCATATTTATAGATAGGTAGGCAGTTTATTGGTGCATCACCATGAGTAGCTCATTAATATTATAATAGTTCCATTTTCCATGATAGATCCAAATTCAAGGACTTAGAGTATGATACATAACATCCCAGGGTGAGAAACTAGAGGCCTGGTGGTCCCCACGCGGGTACCCCAAAATAGGTCTCCTATTAGTAGTGTACTCAACCCTGGGGAAATAACTCAGTCAGTCCAACACTGGATGGTAATAGTATAATGGGCTATAGCCCTTTACCTTCCTTGGTGGTGTCCTCGGTTAGTGGATCAGTTCCAGCGTGCTGTCCTCTGAGGGTAAACACAAACAGCAAGGATGTAGAGGAGCACAGCAGCATTTCCAAGCAGCATACCAGCTAGTAAATCGCCAAAAAATGAGGGTAACTCCAAACAGGGATAGGTATTAAAATAGGGATTTAATGGTCAGTAACAAAAAACAAACAATGGTAGGAACGCACCTACGCGTTTCGTCCGTAAAGGACTTTCTCATGGTCTCTAAAAGAAGATCTATCTTTACCAGCATAGAGTTCCCAGGGATATCGACACTTAACCCATTCAGCATGCGGTCTAACGAGCTGGATCTTGTGCATGGGGTGCTGTGGACATCTGTGTGGATGGGTGCATAAGAGGATGAGATGGGGGTTCCCTGGAGATAAGCGGCAGCATCGTCAAAGAGTGATGGAGGAGGTGTCCTGTGGATTTCCGGGAGAGAAGCGACAGAGTCGTCGAGGAGTGATGGAGAAGGTGCCCTGTGGATTTCCAGGAGAGATGCGACAGAGTCGTCGAGGAGTGATGGAGAAGGTGTCCTCTGGGTTTCCGGGAGAGAAGCGGCAGCGGCGGCGGCGAGGGGTGATGGAGAAGGTGTCCTCTGGGTTTCCGGGAGAGAAGCGGCAGCGGCGGCGAGGGCTAATGCAGAAGGTGACCATTTGTTTTGCAATTTCTTCTTGACATAATAAGGCTTCTTTAAAGCCTTAGGATAACAACGACGAGAGAAAGGACCCCAAGGAGAGCACTCACACACTCAATATGACAAGTGTACACGTGGACGATGTGGTGTAAGTGAAGATTGGGTAAATTTAAACACTTTAATATGAGTCAAAGAGCTAAGTCCCCGGCGCTAATGAGTTAAAGTCCACAGTACCATAATCCAGAATACAGTCCTTGATGGAAAGACCATCCTGGCAATGGTGGGTTAACAATACGTTCATAGTGGCTTTGATGGTTTTCAGAATATGCTCCAGATGGTCTCTGTAATGAATAAAAAAGACACACCAATTGCGCATGGGTTTCTATGGGTTTCGAGACCCCTTTGATGTTATAAATGTGTCACATTTATAACATCAAAAGGGGTCTCGAAACCCATAGTGTCTCCAATCATTTTAGATTGAAGCACAACCAGAATCCGGAGGGCCTAACCTGCATGGGCATTGATAACCCGAAGTCCAATTGGCGTGGGGGAGACAGACTTGGCATTATATCCAAGCGTGAGAGTTATTGGATATATGTCCTTAAAACTATGTCTCCCCTTGGCCTTAATATAGACTTCGATTTGGCAGCTTTCTTGAAAGATCTCTAGCTAGTAGGATGTTTAGCTTTCAGTACATTTTCTCTCATCCTGTATTAATATTGAGCTCAATAAGTAACCACCACAATATCATTTTATTGTTTATATATATTTTTAATGTTCTAATGTTGTTTTTTATGATTATTATGGCAGTGAAGGTACACTTAACCTCAGCAGCTTTCTTTTAGTATTGTCAGCCAGCTTGTGTCCTTCTTGATCTGTCAATCTTAAGTCGCACACCCATTAGTGGGCAGGTCTATCAATTACACTATGTATATTTAAAGAGTTCATTCACCAAGCTCCAATATCCCCTGAGGAAGTGACACTACGTCACGAAACGCGTAGGGAGGAGGAGCTTAGTATCCCACGTGTATGCCTTTCCACTGCTATACTTTTCCGGCGCTCAAGAGTGACCCTCGCTGCTGACGTCATCAATCGGCGATTAGTGCATGACTGCATGGGTCCCTCGTTTCAGCCGGAGTTAAGCAGGTTGCGGACGGCATCCATTGGCCACATTCGCTACCAACACATATTGTAAGTGTTGGTAGTATGTTTGTTTTGATGTAATAAAGTGTAAGTACGTTTTTACACTAGGTTGTATTTATTTCTCTACACGATTGCTGTGGCAGCGCATGCTGGATCCCTGAGGGCACTACCAAGTACAAGGGAAATCACCCGGTTTCAACCACGTGGGGTTCGTGGATGTCGAGGTGGACACACAGCGCAGTACAGATTCTCTCCCCTGATGCACAAGATCTTTTCTTGTAAGTTAGGGTCATTTCCATCTCAGTAAGGGCTGTGGTTCTTTATATACTGCGCAATTGGTGTGTCTATTTCATTCATTACAGAGACCATCTGGAGCATATTCTGAAAACCATCAAAGCCACTCTGAACTGTATTGGTTAACCCACCCATTGCCAGGACTGTCTTTTCCATCAAGACTGTATTCTGGATCATGGTACTGTGGACTTTAACTCATTAGCACCGGGGACTTAGCCCTTTATATTTTTGTATGTTATGTTAGATTTGGAACTGTCTATTGTTTGCTGTCCCCTTGGCAGCTGTTGTTTCACTTATTTGTTATATCACGCACATTTTGTTTGATGTCAAATATCACAATCGCCAATTGGATCAAGCGCTGATAGAGAGCGTTATTAGTTAGTTTGTAGTTTACTTTAATATGAGTCGTCGCTCAGAAAATTAAAATAAAATGGAACGCTGTGGATCAAAGTACAATACTTAATGTGAGCCAATATGACAGCGAATTATAAAAATGGAGCTGGACGTAATAATAACTGTGACTAATGCACTGTCCTTACTCTAAAGGACAGAGATGACAGTGTAAGGGCCAAGTAACAGCACTTAGATCCTATTGGTAACTTTGGCAAATGGAGTTAACCACGTGATGCCTGGAGAGCTTAACTGGAGATATAGGTAAGGCCTCGCCTCATTAGGGTAACCAATTTATAGTATAAAGGGCTAGTCCCTGTGATGAGGCATAGATAAATCTACCCATTGGTAGATAGTCTCTGGGTATGTACTGCAGTCACCGGGTGCCGCTCAGTACAGTGCAGTGTACACTTAGCGTTCAAGTGCACTCCCAGTGGCATGTAGTTGAAGTGATTCTTACCTGCCAATGGATTGCACATGTGTGTCCTACATGAGGGGAAAGAACTGCAGTGAGTCTTGTCCATTCAGCAAGTTGCTCTGGGGGGAGGTGCCACCTAACTTCCATAGACTGTTACCAAACCAAGTAATTACTATTATTATTCAAGTATTTAAACTTTATACTCATTACCATATATGTTTTGTCAATTTGATGTTGTATACATTTGCCACGCTCAGTAGCACTCATTTTGGCATAAATATATATTCATGATGTGGTGGATGTAGGAGGTTGAGCTATCTGGGAATATGTGTGTTAATCAATTTCTGACTGGTAACAGTCTATGGAGGTTAGGTGGCACCTCCCCCCAGAGCTCGCCCCTCCCCACCTTTTTAACTTGGGAGGTTCTAGCAACTTGCTGAATGGACAAGACTCACTGCAGTTCTTTCCCATCATACAGAGGTAACAGGAAGGGTTCACAATTTTAGTGTTAGGACCTGCATTTTTGGTTTACCTTGACGTTGGTATGCAGGCTTACGACACTTTGGCCAAAGGGTTTAACTAAAAAAACAAGTAATTACTATTATTATTCAAGTATTTAAACTTTATACTCATTACCATATATGTTTTGTCAATTTGATGTAGCATTGAGCACGCCTGTCTTCTGTTGTATACATTTGCCGCGCTCAGTAGCACTCATTTTGGCATAAATATATATTCATGATGTGGTGGATGTAGGAGTTTGAGCTATCTGGGAATATGTGTGTTATTTTTCATTCTACCATGATTATGCACCGGCCCTCAAATTTCAAATGACAGAAGAACTACAGTACACTACTGTACACTACTGTACGTGTACAAAGAAGATAAACACTGAAAATGATTATATGTATTTTTTATTCCTGATAAAATAAAATAAATATTTCATTACATTCACATATTTTTTTCTTTGAACTTTAAATTCACTGTGAATGTGTGTGGGGGGGATTCTTCAAGAAGGCTTACATTTTTATTCATTGGTTACATTTTTATTCATTGGCTAATCAGATTAACATATTCAATTCGAGAAGGGTTTATCACAAGTGCTCATGCGTTACCGTAAACAAAGCCTCAAAGGGTTGGTGGGGGGGGGGTCATCATAATGGATTAGCATAATGGATTAGACATTATTTGAAAATGAATGTGAAGTTATACACGCATGCGCATTAATCATCAACTAGGTCCGTTCCCAAAGAGGATTACACGCAGGCGCAGAGATGTGACGCTCGGCTCGGGACGATTAAAAGCACAAAGCCAAGCTTTTGAAAATGAATGGTTTTCGAGAGGTGTCGATATGAAGTTGAAATCCTTGAGCATTGTGTTTGTCTGCGGGGGGGAGGGGGTAAAGCTGCATGAAGGATTAGCAGTACTGTTCTGTAGTTCAAAGACATATTTTCAACAGGTGATCATAATGTTTTGAACCCCACACCCCCAAATCAATAAAAATTACATAAAGCATGCGAATAACCAGTGTCACTTTAAAAAGCTACAGTACCGATAGAATATCAGAATAACAAGAATTTTTATGCAGACACATGTCTGGAAATAAAACATAAAAAAAGAAAAAAAAAAAAAAAAATTTTTCCAGACTTGAACTTCCACAAGATTGTGAAGTTATACACACATGCGCATTAATCATCAACTAGGTCCCTTCCCAAAGTGGATTAAATGCAGGCGCTGAAATGTGACACCGGGCTCTGTACGTTATACATGCAGGAATGTGATGACAGGTTCGGGATGATTGAAGTCAGAAAGACATCTGGGAGAGGTGTACTGAACTGTAGATAAGAAGTTGAAATAGTACTTTAGCCGTGTGTGTGCGGGGGCGAGAGGGAGAGTGCTGTATGCGCCGAAATGTGATACTGTAACACGCCTACTGTATGCGTTTCAACAATGTTCAAATGAGACATACAGTACTGTACAGTACTGTACGGTACACACATAATATAAAAGAGTATGAAAACAAGTGAAAGTAAAAGTACTGATTACAAAATACTGTAATTCAGTACATACAGTACTATATAGAAATGTGATAATTTTATATTCGAAGAAGACGCAACGCTATATTTTTGTAACACTGTATACTGTAAATCCTCCATTTTACAAATAATGCGCGCGCACACACAGACATAATGCATTAGACATGCATTAGACTTATTAGACTTTGAAGGTACAGAAGACCCCATAACTATCCTAGCTAACCACAAAAATGTGTTATACATTGAGGGGGCACGTCGCCTGGGAGCCCGTCAAGCCAGATGGTCACTATTCTTCTCTAGATTTAACTTTATAATTTCCTAGCTCCCTGGATCCAAGAATATCAAGGCTGACGTATTATCTCGTAAATTCTCTCTAGACGGCAAGTCGGAGGACAAGCAAAGCCCATCCTGTCATGGGAGAGGGGGTTTGGCCCGGTATTAAAGGGGATACACCCTATTTGGCAACCCCCTGCCCTCACCTGGGAGGCGAGGGGTTAACTGGACTGAAGTCCAGTATTGTGTTTATGCCCCTGCTTCAGCACCAAATGTGTATCCCCCTGTGAATATGTAGTTTCCCCATTCCAGTGTCTGCACCAACAATCACGCTGGGATCCAGTCGGGAGGGAAAGGGTTAATGTTAGTTTAGTGATTATTGCCCTTTGTTCCTTTTTCCCGCCTTTGCAGGCTCCATTTTGCAGTCTCTCCATAGGTCGCCATTGCAGCTCCATGCAATCCTATGGAGATTCCGGTGATTTGGACCCGTTTTCGTAGAAGACCTGCAGGTGGCGCCCGAGAGGAGGAGCGGCGGTTCCCCATTGAAAGTCAATGATGTGTTTCAATGGGGATTCCTCGACTCAGACCTCCAGGAACGGGCTGGCAGCCATCCAAACTGCAAAACCGGAAACATTATCTTGAAGATAGCTTTGATCACTCCCCGTTCAAGTTCAGGTTCAAATGGCGTGGGAAACTTAGGTTCTAGGGCACCCCGGAATAAAATTCTTTTTGCCCCTAGATCTTAGGAACCTACTCACTCGACCCCAACCGGGTCCGACAATCAATGACCCTGGTGAGGGATCACGCTCGCTCTGAGGGTCGCACCATTGACTCTAATGGCGGAGGTAAAAGCCGCGAGGTAAAAACGGCTACAGTACGTCAGAATGATCAGAAACATGGAACCAATAACTCCGGTTCTGTTCAACCTAGAGGGCTAATATTAGGTCACCATGTAGTCATAGTTCCGGCATGATTGCATGGAAAATACCGACCCTCTCTGAGCAACAGAACCGAGTCAGGGTAATTGTAAAATTTGTGTTTCTGCCATTGACTTGCATGGCAGAAAAAAGCCTTGTTTGTAAATGTGCTTTTAAAACTGTATTTGTGTAAATCCGGTCCGGTGGGTCGCAGTGAGCTGAAACTTGGCCACCATGGAGAGTCCCCTCCGGTTTGAGGTTCTTGCAAGTTTCAACCCGCTCGGCCCAGCCGAACGGATTATTTTAATATGTTTAGATATTAAAAAATGTATTGTATTTTGGGTCTGGTATAAAAGCCAGTGATAGATACTGGCTCTGATAAATGTTAATGCTCAAGGGGGCGACCAGTTGTCTACAACAGACCCCCTGATCAAAGGCTTAACCACTCAGATTGTGTACAATAGGGCAGAGAAACGCAGAGCTTGAGTGGTCTGTAAGTGCTGTAATTCACACTTACAGACACAGGATTTCCTGACCAGATACAAGTCTGGTAGACTGTAAGGCGCCTTTCCTTTAGTGTGGGGCTTGTGAAATGAGACCTCAGGTGGGAAATGTGTGCATGTGCCAACTAGCTGGGGGCATGGTCCAACAATGCTTCCCACGTTTGCTGGCACAGAGGGACTGGGTGCAGGTAATTGTTAACCAATGCCTGGCACCCAATGCTAGGGTATAGGACTGGAATCCCATATAAAACAGTGTAAGCCCTATACCCAGGGTCTTCGTTACTACAGCTACTGGTTACCTGATGCCTGAATGTATTGCCAATCCTGTACCTGATTGCTTCATTGCCCAACCCTAAGTAAGTGTTACTGTATATTCTTGTATAATATTTGTGCAATCTTGTGTGTTCACCTTCTTTAAGGAATAAACTATATTTATTATATCTAAGTCGTGTTCAATTCAACCCAGTTATTTGTGTATATTACAACCCTTCACATGTTACCGTGACACATCCTCTCTCCTAAATGTATCCTTTCGGCCACTTCTTTCGGAGCACTCAAAGACATTGTCCGCCAACAAAGTCACATTCCTCCCGGTATTTCGCCTCCTTAGGATCATCTCTTCACTTCGTCCCTGCACCACAAGAAAGTTCTCGAGTGGAACCACTCCTCCACATCTGCGGGACATCCCGGCACCAAGAGGACCCTGGTCTCATTTCCCATACATTTTGGTGGCCTGGGATGCACAAGGACGTGAAAAATGTCGTTGCTGCATGCCCAACGTGTGCCAGGACTAAAACTCCCAGAATCCTTCCCTCGGGTCTTCTTCAACCTCTGCCTGTTCCAGAACGGCCATGGACACACCTGTCCATGGATTTCATTGTTGATTTACCTATCTCCAAGGGTATGAACCCGATCCTTGTGGTAGTGGAACGATTCTCGAAACAGTCTCACTTTATACCCCTCAAGGGTCTCCCCAATTCTCCTAAACTAGCCGATATCTTCATCAGTGAGATCTTCCACCTACATGGAGTACCTATGATGATAGTATCAGACAGAGGGTCACAGTTTATTTCTCGGTTCTGGCGCTCATTCTGCCTCCAATTGGGCATCGCTCTTCATTTCTTCTCAGGATACCACCCGCAGACTAATGGTCAGACAAAGAGGACCAACCAGTCTCTTGAACAATATTTACGCTGTTTTTTGTTTAATTCCCAAGAGGACTGGGCTGAACTCTTACCCTGGGCAGAATTCGCCCACAATAACGCACATAGTGGTTCGAACCTGGAGTCTCCCTTCTTCGTGAATAATGGATTCAACCCGTACACTCTTCCTCTCGGTCTACCTTCTTCAGCGGCCGATGACAAGATCAGAGAATTACAAGACCTTTGGAAAAGGATTCAGGTCAACATCAGGAAATCGGTCAATAGGCAGAAGACTCAGGCAGATCGCTACCGCAGACCTGCTCTGAACCTCAAACCTGGCAACAAAGTGTGGCTGTCATCCAGGAATATCAGGCTGAAGGTCCCCTCTATGAAATTCGCCCCCAGATTTCTTGGACCCTTCTCTATCTCCGAGAGGATCAATCCAGTTGCTTATCGACTCTCTCTCCCTCCTTCCATGAGGATTCCTTCGGTGTTTCAGGTTTCACTTCTCAAACCCGTGGTCCAGAACACAAACTCAGTCCCTGTTCCCTCTACTTCTCCTCATATGGTCCAAAGCCTACCCGAGTGTGAGATACAGTCTATTCTGGATTCCAAGATTTCCAGAGGATCGCTACATTATCTGGTGCATTGGAAAGGCTTCGGTCCGGAGGAAAGGTCCTGGATTCTGAGTCATCGGGTTCACGCAGCCAGACTGGTCCGTATCTTTCATACGAAATTTCCGAACAAGCCATCGTGGAGTCGCCCGGAGGTCGCTCCTAAAAGGGAGTATTGTCCATTCTGGCGGCTGGAGACCGTCTCCTCACCTGAAAGTTCCTGCCACGACGGACACCCAGGAGGCGCCGTCTCACGACCCCATTATGCACGCGGATCTTGCGCGGCCTGTCTGCCCGCCCGTGGGCTCCACCTCCACCTCCACCCCCTGCTCTGGCGTGCGACGGGTGTGCTCATCCAGTCTCCCCTCTGACACATGCCCCAGTCTCCGCCCTGCCCCGGTGACAGACAGGACCGGCGTGGGAGTGACTTGCGCTCCAGTCTCCCCCCCTGACCTCAGTGATGCGTGAGGGTTCTTTTCCTGATCTTCAATCAAGATGGATGCACGCCTACATGGATTCCCTGCTCCTTCTACCTGTTATCAACAGTGACTGGACTTTGATATTATACTTATTGCATTACCCATATTGTTCTGTGACTTTATCTGAGTGTGGTTGGGGAAAAGGGGATCCATAGCCTTTGGTTTTGTGTCCCCCTACTACCCAATAAATCCCACTTTAAGATTTAAGCCAAATTGGCAGTCACGTGCTTATGAACTCTTATTGGGATGACAACACTGTCAAGTGCTCTTAAGGAGTTATACATAAGTTTCAAACTAGGAATCCGATGTCCTTAATGTTATGAGATCTGCTATATCTCTGGATTTCTTCTGTTGCACCAATCTTGGACTATATGTTCTGTTTCTTGTGTGCACCAGCAGCCTCTAGGATTCGGTTTCCTGGTTCCGCCCTTGCTCTCCATTGGAGTATCTCCCTTTATATACCCTCTTGCTCCAGACACACATTGCTGAGCATAGTCTTGTGTGACGCCGTGCCTTGCTGCATTCTGTTCCTGTATCTCCTGCCTTGCCTTGTCTGTTGATTCTGTCGCTGCCTGACCCTGCTACGTACCTTGGACTCCGCTACTCTCGAATCCTGAACCTGGCTACATACCCCGACAATCTGCTACTCTCCAATCCTGAATTTGGCTATGTACCCCGATGATCCGCTACTCTCCAATCCTGATCCGGCAAGTGCCCTCTACTACTCTCACATCTATACTCCTGACCTGGCTTGCACGACCAATCTATATTCTAGGTGCGCCGCGTGGCTGTGGGTTGGCGTTACTCAATTCCATACCTCAGCACCGTGGTCGCGCTTCATTTGTGGTGAGCTACACATTACAAACAGAAAGTATAGCTACATCTGTAGGTGAAGTACTGTATGGTGATAATTGTTAAGCAATGTACAGGTATCTGTCATGGTAAAATAAACACATTACAGCAGGTGTAATTCACTTGTTATTGATCTTGTGACCGTGTTTGTTCTTTGGAAGCAGGTGCATAGTATGCAAGGTCTCCTGACAATAAGGATTCCACAGGTGCTTGTCTGTCAGGTTAATTTTCAGTCCTTTTTTAGTCAACAGAATTTATAGCACCATTACCTGTACCAAAGGAATAAAATACCCTCAGGTATTATCCCTTAGAAAAATATATGTATCAGTCAAACTACTGTAGATTGTTACATAGACATTATACTATGAAATCATTCCTCAAACATATTTTTTAGCCTTTGCTAGAGGCAAAGCAAAATGCATAATTATTGTTATCAGATTCTTAGTTTTTGTTCGTCTCTAATGGGAAAGGAATAAACTACTCAAAGGAAACATCCAAGATAGAAAAGAGAAAAAAGAATATACATATGAGTAAATATATATATATATATATTGAGAGTGTAATGTTAAAGATTTTTATGTCAATGAAAAATGGATCAATAAAAATATATAACATTCTCATACAAAAGCAAGCCTAATTAGAGCTTCTAATCACGTGTTACGTAGTTAAAAATACATTATTCGAATGATCAATGGGACACAAGTGAAAATCTAAATTACTAATATAATTATTCTTATGCTACAGTATATGGAAATGTTGCTGGCGGAGATACGTTCTACAGTCAAACAGAAATGTTTGAAAAAATATATAGAAAAGACCAGCGCACCTCCAGGAAGTTGGGGAAAAAAGAAAAGAACTAAAGTATTATAGTATAGTGAGTTAAATCCAATATTGGATAATATAGGACATGGTGATAAATGGACGTAAATTGAGTTCTTGGGTTGGAGGCACTTAGATATAGGTGAAACTCCTGTTTCAGAGGTTCAGGGTTGAATAGAAATTTCTCACTTGAAAAGCCATGAAATATAAAAATGAAAAAAACTCATGGTATAGTTTATCAAAACTATATTTAAAAAAATGGAAAAGCGCAAAGTTGCACTCACACTTCCACAGGATCAAAAAGACTCGATAGCACATTGGAGGCAATGCAGTGTAGATGCAGGGGAATGCATCTTGTTCCAAGCAATGTTCCGGGTGTCTGTGTTTGATCAGCCTGTTTCACAACTACGGATACTTGGAATCCAGGATGTTCTAAACCTCATACTCCAGACTAGACTTTAAAGAGAGAATCCAAGCAGCTTAATAGCTGTGCTCAAAGCTGTGACCATGAAGCAAGCAAGCTTAAGCCTATTGGGGAACCATGTTGAATGGTTTTGAAGCAAAAGGTGGCACTGTGTGCTCATTTGCATGTCATTTCCCAGAATCCCTTGCTGCAGTGGAAGTGCTGTGTGCTGGGTGGTAATGGTGAAAGGCGGGGTTGCAGACCTGTCTAAGACATGCAAATGAGCATACAGTAATATTTCCATTTGCTATATGCTTTGCTGTGGAGGGTTTTTGTCACTTTTTTTTACCCACCATAACTTAACTAAGTATATATGTACATATGTACATATGTACATATGTACATATATACTTAGTTAAGTTATGGTGGGTAAAAAAAGTGACAATATGTACATATATACTTTTTTTGCTTTTGATTTAATATATGCAGTCTTTGGTTACCTTTATTGAAAACTAATTACCTTAGCTGCCGATCGATTTATTCTCATGATTCAATCAGCAAATTTCAGGCTTCCGAGGGTTCACTAAATGGCTTCCTTTCAGTTTCAAATCAATCCTTCAGGTATTGTAACTCAGCAGCAACAATGTATTCTTATATTACTAAGGTAACATTATCTATTGTTACAGTTTGCAACTCAAACTGCTGGGAATATTGGCAACAAATGATCACAAACAAGAACGGTGTTACAAAGATCTTGCACTGCTGGTAACATGTTTAAAACCTGTTATAGAAATCAAATAATTATGAGTGTATTAAAACTCATAAAAAATGTAATTAGGAGGGCGTGGCCTGGATACCAACCAAGATGGCTGTGTTGAGCTGAAGCTCCTTGATAAGTAATCACCAATCTGTAGTCATCCAGGTGTTTAACCATTCAACCTACAGTAAAAATTACAAATAACAAAAGCTGACACGACAAAGTACATCTTGATCTAAAAAAAGGGACAAATCTATCAAATATAAGCCAAGAAAACAAAAGATTAATCTTGAGGCCTGGTGGCTGGGGCCACCCGCTGATCCTGGGACATGGAGGCCCTGTCAGAATCTGGGGCCTTTTCTCCCTCCTTTATCTACCGGGAGTAACCGAACGAAACATGGTAAATATTGTCTCACACAAACGTAGAATGGGACTCGTCTCTGCATACATGTGCATGCTACCCCTAGCAGAGGCCCAAGCATCGTGTTCGTGAGGTAGGACAGTAAATTTGAGTCCCTTGCTCCCTGCTTTCTCCGCCCAGGACATAATAATATAAAAAATAAACACAGATTTTTGCCCTGGCACATCGCCAGATCGCGGTCGGAGCATGCTTACCCCATTAAACCAGCATCCTCCGTTGAGCCAGGTGAATTGAGCGGGGACCCCAACTGTCAAAGTACCATCGTGGTTGAGCGGCCGGGTGGATAGTCACGGCAGCCATTTTGTTCTGGTGCGCCGCCGGATTGCGACCAAAGCTTGCCTCCCCTATTAGACCGGCGACTGCATCTTCTGCTGGGCCGTGGGAACTAGGCGGAGACCCCTCTGTCAGTGAGCCATTGAGGGTAAGTGGTGGGGGCAGGAGACCACTATACTTGAGCCCTGACTCGGCGCTGCAGTGAGGTGGGGGCAGTTGGCTTGTGAGGCTGCAGCGAGGGGGCGGGGGGAAAGGATGGGTGGCTATTTTAGTTTACCGCTCTGTTGTAGTGCCGCCGGTCCCTTAGACCGCCAATCGGGACCACCTCCAGGCTGAGGGGACGCTGCGGCAACCTCCCCTGTCGGTGGCTAAGGCTGTCAGTGGGCTGGGGTGACATGGGAGCACGGCTCCAGGTCCCAAACTGATTCAGTCCCGGAGTAAGATGGCCGCCGCAAGCCTGTGAGGAGAAAGTGTGAGGTGGCTCCGAGTGAGACTGTCTAAATTTAGCATAGATTGAACTTGATGGACGTACGTCTTTTTTCAACCTCATCTACTATGTAACTATGAGATGGGGGCAGCCATTCTTATCCCGCGTCTGCTGGTGGGGCCACCGGAGTGTGTGGGGGGACCTGCCTCTTCTCTGGTGTTCTGCTCGCTGATTGGACCTGACACGGTACCACGTGGGCCCTGAAAGGGGGTAAAATAAATAAATAAATATTAGTACAGCAGCTGGTGGAGATAGCTCCAGGAAAGCAAAGACAGCGAGAGACTACTGGTGAGTAGACAAATAAAGAAACAGCCCAACCAGCAATACACTTAAGACAAAGAGACTGTGAGGGACCTGGGTTGCCAAAACCAGCAGATCTTATCATACTCTTGACATAGAGTGGTGTGTTTGTTGCAGAGGTGCTCTGAAACACACACACATTGTAACACCTGTAACAATCTGTTAAACATTAAATATAACTTGTAGAATATAGATTATTATAAACAGGGATTCCATTACCCATTAGAACACATATGGAAAGAGGGCACACACGCGTCATTAAAATAATGACCATGTTGTGATTCGGCTCCATGTAGAAGGGGGACAATCAAGGAAATAGAGCAAAAGAAGTCCACACTAACTGAACTCTCTGAATCTGACATTAAACAACTATCTTGACCACCACGCTATGCCTCTTAAAGCTAAAAGGACCCTCTCTCAGGAAGCTTCACAATTCTTACAGAAGAGATCCATGAGGCCAGGGAAGATGGCGGCTCCACGTCAAGAGAGAGGAGCTCGGTAGAGAATCAACACCAGAGAGTGAATCGTAAGCTCTCTCTAAAAAAGACATGGAGGGCTTCATTAAAGAACTTAGAGCAGCAATGCATGCTGAATCCCAACAATTATACAAAAGCCTTAAAGAAGAAATTAATTCCATTACAGAACATATGTAGTTGAAATGGATGAACAAATTGATGCCACAACTCAAACGCAGGTCAACACTCCAAGGACATAGCTGAATGACAAACGCAGGTGAAATCAATATTAGAAAAGTTGGAAGACACTGAAAATAGATCTAGGCGGAATAACATAAGGATTAGAAATTTGTCTGAGGAAGTAAGTAATGACATTCTAGACTCTTATTTGTTAAGATTCTTTACATCTCTTATCCTGGCCCTGACGGAACATCAGCTTCAAACTGACGGAGCTCATTCAGCTTCAAAGCCCAAAAACCTGATGGCGGACAAACCACTGGACATTATTTTTCGAATTCATTACTTCCAAACGAAGGAAGAAATCTTGAGAGCATCCAGATCTCAAAGTCAAATACTATTTGAAGGATCCACACTACAACTTTTCCCAGACCTGGATCAAGCCACAAAAGCTAAACGTCGGGAATTCCGCCCGATCACACTCATCCTGCATGAAAACCAAGTAAAATATAGATGGGGTTTTGTTCTCTTATAAAAACACATTCCATGTCTTGGCCTCACTCGAAGAGGAGCCCTGGAAACACTGGGCATAAAGTCATCCACTTCAGCAGCGACACCCAAGGACACAGGAGGAGCTGCACCGGGTACCACAAAGATCAACATGTTCAAAAGTTACCAGATCCAAGCGATAGGGACCAAAGACAGCTTAATACTATGTGGACTGTTTTAACCACACATTGTTGGCCTAAATTCACTTCTACTCTCCGGTCAGACTAATCCCACTGGTTGTGGAGACCTTGTCGACTCCCAGCTAATAATCATCTGACCAACCAAGTCTAAAGGAACATTACCCCAGATAGGGTCAGACTTATTTATTTGTTATCTTTTCCTCTTGTATATCTTATTAACAGTTTTCCTCCTACATCAGAGACTTCCTTTAGGTACAAAGCCATCTCTCGAATCTGAACAGGATGTTGGAGGTTACGTAGACCTGAAAATGCTGACCCGAGCCGACCTCATACTTTGGTTACATCCTAGTCTCACACCACCAAAATACTGAATCATTAAGGTTTGGTCCCAAGGAGACTCATATTTATGTAGGAGAGTTGGAGGATTAGGCCTCAGTTTGTATTGACCCCCTTCTCCAGTTACGCCCTCTGCTACTACAACTGTTATGTTGAAATTTATATTCACTGTATTTCTGCATTTGAATGTAGAATTGTTTTGTTGTGACCCTTTTTGCGTCCGGGTCTACCCCCCCCACCCACACAGGTTCTGTTGCTGGAAAAGTTGTCCGCTTCAGTCTTTAAAGTACAGGCCCCACACAGGTTGGGATGTGGCCACCAGGTTACCCCTGTTAAGTTTCCTCTCCCGTCCTACAACCCTCATGTCACCAAACTCAATTTCACACAGAGTATTAAACTATTCCGATTCCACCCCTTCCTCCTACCCAGAGGGTCTTCTCAAATTAATAATGTTGGCTATGCTACACTTGTATATATAAAGTACTATCATATTAATACAAATGGCATTTAATATAATCTCTCAGAATGCGAAAAGGTTGAATTTCCCACAAAAAAGAAAAGTGGCTCTCCAAGAAATTTAACGAGTGAAGGGAGACTTGGTTCTTCTCCAGGAGACCAACTTGAGACAGAAGGACCAGCACCTTCTTTTTAGTAAATTATATCCCCAAATCTATTAGGCGTCATCAAACAATAAATAGAGTTGCTCTTTTTTTTTTTTATAACTTGTATTTTATTAGTGAGGAAATGCATGGTATACATAAAAAACAAATCAGATGCACATTGAACAGGGTAGCATAAAATGTACCATAACATAAGCATAACAAGCCCACATGGTTTTTCGAGCCCTACTTAACCGTGTGAGAGGAGATCGTCATTCATATTGTGAGGGACTGGGGCAAAATGATAATTGTTATAAATGGGGGGGGGGGGGGGGGGGGGGGGAAGGGGGGGATGGAGAGAGGGAAGGGGATTCAGAGGGTGAGGATGCAACGGCTTCCGGAGGCTACTGAGACGGCTCAAGAGCTGTGTAACAGCCAAAGGGGTCGTGTGAGAACATAAATGATTGATCATAAGGAGTGTGAGGTTCTAAGTGTGGACTTGGTTTTCCCCTCCTAGAAGCAGAACGCATTTATTACTATTATAGCCAAATTGTGTTACGCTCTACCCCAGAGATGTCTGTCTGAGCTAGCCAAGGAGCCCAGACTATTAGATAATTGTAGCCAGTGTCGTTAACTAAGCTTGTTAACTTTTCCATCTGGCAGATAAACCAAATACGATTCCGAATCTTTGGGATAATTAGAATGTCGGGCGTTTCCATAATGCTGCGATCTCTAACCGCGTGGCTATTGTGAAATGTGCAATTAGTTTGTTGTGTGACTTTGATAGGCCCTTTAGGGGTCTGTTCAGAAGGAACAGCCAATGGTCTGGGGGAATAGTGAGGTCGAAGATCCTCTGCATCCAAATTCTGATCTTTTCCCACACTGGGGATATCTGCGGGCAAGACCACAGCATATGTAACAGGTCAGCTGTTCCTCCACATTGTTTCGGGCACAGTGGGGAGGACCCTGGTATAAACTTAGATAATTTGAGTGGGGTGAGGTACCATCTCATTAGAACTTTATATGCGTTCTCCTTTAGTGTGGTGCATATCGAACTTTTTGCGGCTCCTAAGAATATGGTGTTCCATTCCTCGTCCTCCAAGGTCTCCCCAAGGTCTCCCTCCCATTGGATACGGAATGATGGCACTTGTTGCTTAGAGGCTGCAGACTCGATTACCTCTCCGTATATCGTAGATATGAGTCCCTTAGTGTCGGTTTCTGCCCGACAGAGCTTTTCAAAATTCGTTAATGGGGGATACGGGGCGAATTTATTATAGAATGCTCTGAGCTGGAGGTATTTATAGAATTCAGTGTGGGGTATGTCCTTTTCTAATCTGAGATGGTCAAATGATTTAATTTTTAGATTATAGCCCTCCAGATCTTTGAGTCTATTATATCCTTTTATTTTCCAAATTGAGTGATTGTGACCAATAAGACCCGGTGCAAAGCTAGGATTATTTCAAATGGGTGACATCAGAGAACTTGCTGAGGTGAGTGAATTTTTTAATCTTGACACTTCCCAGACAGATATGTAGTTAGCCATTGAGGTAAGCGGTAACATAGTATTTTTCCTAGACGATTTAGGTAGCCAAATCAGGTTATTAAGCTCTAATGGGGAGCAAGCAGCACTTTCTAGCTCCATCCATCTTTTTAATTTAGGGTCAGAATGCCATTGTATGATCTGACTTAATTGAGCCGCTTTAAAATATGACAACAGGCAGGATACCGCTAAGCCACCTGCTAAGGTAGGTCTCTTCATATTCAATTTATTTACTCTCGGTTTTTTACCTCCCCAGATAAAGTTGGATATTTCAGACTGAAGTGAGAGTATATCCTTCAGTTTGAGTGGCACAGGCAATGTCTGGAAGAGGTATAGGATACGGGGAAGTGGATTCATCTTAACGCTGTGTATCCTTCCAATCCAAGAGATCTTCTTGGAAGACCATCTGATTAGGTCTTGCTTTAGAGTCCAAATTAGTTTGGGATAGTTTGCCTTATAGATGTTTTTTTGCATCTTTGGTGATATGGATCCCCAGATATTTTATTGAATTCTTTTGCCAGTTAAAATTGAAATTCAATTTCAGTAGTTTCTCTGTATGTCTAGGGAGGTTGATATTCAGAGCTTCAGATTTGGATTGGTTTATCTTAAACCCAGAGACCTTAGAAAATTTGTCTAGAAGGTCAAACAAATTAGGTAATGATATGAGGGGTTTTGAGATGATTAATAGGATATCATCTGCGTACAGGGCCGCTTTGTGTGATTGGGAGTATGCGTTTAACCCTGAGATATCCGGACTGTCTCGAATACGTGCCGCCAAAGGTTCGATACATAGAGCAAACAGGAGGGGAGATAACGGGCACCCCTGTCTCGTGCCACTTTGAATTTGAAATGGGGCCGAGGGGAAGCCCTGATGTATAACCCTGGCCAATGGGCCTGAGTATAGCGACATAAATGCTCCACTCACCTTATCCCCAAAGCCGAATGCCGTGAGCGTCTCTTTTAAGTAAGGCCAGTCTATCCTATCGAAAGCTTTTTCCGCATCCAGACTTAATAACATGCTTTGTGTGTTATTTTTGTTTGCCAATTCCAGCAGATCAATGAATCGTTGGGTGTTATCCGCTGCCTGCCTCCCTTTAACGAAACCGACTTGATCTGGGTGTATTAGTCTGGGTAGGATTAGACTCAATCTATTGGCCAATAATTTGGCATATATTTTTATATCGGTATTAATTAAAGAAATTGGCCTATAGCTTTTACAGTTTAGTGGATCCTTACCAGGTTTATGTATTAGTGATATAGACGCCCGCAGCATATCCTCGGAATAGGGGCTCCTGCTAAAATAGCATTGAACATATGGAGCAACCGCGGGGCGAGTGATTTGGAGAACTTCTTATAATAAAGCCCCAAGAAGCCATCAGGGCCTGGTGCTTTTGATGGTTTAAGTTCCTTAATAGCTTGCGACACTTCTTCTAATGTGAAGTCAGCGCCCATAGCTTCTCTGTCAAGCTCTGTCAATCTCTCTAGATTTGAGCTGGCTAAGAAATCTCTCAGTGCTCTGCTCGTGTTGTTATTGTGTGCCACTTTCTTTCCATTGTATAGGGAACCATAAAATGAACCGAATTCTTCTACTATTTTTTTAGGATTGGCCGTGGATACACCTGATTTTAAGCGTATAGCTTGGATATTAAACTTAGATTGCCTATCCTTTAGTGCTCGAGCTAGCATAGTATCCGGCCTGTTAGCTTTTTCATAAAACTTCCTCTTTGACCAACATAAGGAATTATCTGCCCGGGAAGTCAGTAACATATTTAATTCAATTTTTGTGTCTTTCAGTTCCTGTGCCGTGATTGGGTCCGGGTTGGTTTTGTGGTTTGATAACAGGGAATGTAATTTGGATTGGAGCGTCTGAATTTTGGAGTCTCTGACTCGTTTTCTTTTGGCAGTAATACTGATTAATATGCCCCTTAAAGTTGCTTTATGAGCCTCCCATAGAACCATATGGGACTCCACAGAGCCTGTGTTTATCTCAAAGAATTGAGCTATTTCCTGATCTATCGTAGTACAAATTTCAGGTATTTTAAGAATAGATTCGTTGAGTTTCCAGTTTGCGCCTGGTCGATTGGCCTGAATATTGTTGCACCTGAGCTCAATTGGTGCATGGTCAGACCATGAAATATCATGGATCATTGTATGAGTGACCTTTGGAACCAAGTGGCACGAAACAAAGAGATAATCGATTCTGCTGTATGAGGTATGTGGGTGGGAGTAGAAACTATAGTCCCTAGACGTTGGATGACGCTCCCTCCATATATCTACTAGTTGATTGTCTTTCAAGGCACTGCGTAGGGTGTCCTGAGCTTTTTTATTATCAGAGTCGCCTCCCCCATCTCTGTCTAGGGGAGATTGCATCGCAATATTGAAATCTCCTGCTATTATGATATAACCCTTAGCTACTGAATTTAACAAGCGGAAGAATCTGTCGAAAAAAGATGACTCTTGTACACAGGGAGCGTATAGGGAGGCCAATGTGATGGGCTGCTCATGGATTGTTCCTTTTAAGATGCTAAAGCGACCTTCCGCATCCTTTTTGATTGTCTGGGCCACAAAAGGGATGGTGTTACTAAATAGGATGGCTACTCCTCTCTTTTTGACGATGCCGTGTAAAATTGGGAAAAGCCCTTGTCTAGAAACCCAGGAGAGTTATTATTACTGAAGTGCGTCTCCTGCAAGAATAACACCTCCGCTTTTTTCCTCTTGTAATCTGTAAAAGCAAGCTTTCTTTTGATCGGGCTATTAAAGCCCTTCACTTTATGCGAGATTAATGTTAATGCCATATTCTATGGTACAAGAGATAATGTGTGTAGTGATCTGTGTACTTACTCATGATGTTATTCCTGAAGCTTCTTTCGGATGTGTCCATACCTGCCATGTCAGCGTGATGTACTAGCCGGGGACCGTGCATCCTAAGGAGGGAAGGGTGAGGGAGAGGGCGGGGACAGGTAGACAATACAAGGGAAGCAACGAGGGGGCTAAAACGGGAAAGGAGAGAAAGGAAAAGAAGAAAAAAAAAGTAAAAAGGGAAGAACAAAATACAAGAGCACATCTCGGGAGCCCCCGAGAGTAGCTCTTGCACCCAGAGGGTGGGTCGTCTGGCTCCATCGTAAGGATGGGCCAATCTCCTGAAATGGAGGCCGACCACCCTGGGTCTTGAGAACGGACCCTCAAATCTGGGGACTGAAAAGGGGAACACATGCTCGAAGGAGAGTAGCTCCCTCGGCACTTTTTCATATATTGTATAACTTGTCAACTGTGACTAAATATATGTCAGTGACATTAATGTATTAACACTCAATTACCTTTGCTATTGAGTCATGACGATAATAATAACAGTGATAATAACCGCAATAGTAATGCTACAAGTATCAGGGATAGTAGGGTAAACTGGGATGGAATAATGTGTATATAATGTGTATATACCGGTAGAACATATAACGTATATATTATGCATAGTATATGCCTACTATATATCTTATCTCGTACTCCCTTGATATTTTCGAGTGAGCCCTCCAATTAGGAAGTAGAATAAGATGTTTCTGCTAGGTATATTGCATGTTCCTCTCATACATCTAGCTTATCGTATTAACCTAACTTAACTTACTATCCTAATAACTATGCAACTATATAACATGTATATAACTATATGATATCTACATAGTGTAGACCATATATAATCAATAGAACTTATATATATAATCTAAATATACACATCTCACATAACATAAATCACATATATATAACCGGTATCTAAGATATATAACATATATAACATATATATATATATAACATATAACATATATAACAGGGGTGGGCAACCTATTTTTCAATATAGCCACAGGTGTGGCGAATTAGAAGTGAAAATAGCCACACCATATAAAAATTGAGGTATTATGTTGCACATGTGAAAATTTTAAACACATGGGGTTATGCACAAAGCAGTGATGTGTTTTAAAGTGAGATAAGTGTTTTTTGGCGCAATTTATGGCGCAAATTTTTTAGCAATGACTGTGTTTTGATGATGAAAAGCCTTTTAAGCGCGATACTGCAGGTATCACTGCTTTGTGAATCGCCCTGCACGCAATATTGAGAAATAAAGGCATTTATCTCACTTAAAAACACGTATCACTGCTTTGTGCATAACCCCCACACTGTTTCTCAGGGCCGTTCTATAGTGTGTGCGCCGGAGCCTGTGCAAACGCGCATGCACGTGGTGCATGCTTTCTGTGTGTATGCTGTGAGCGAGTGAGGCACTGTGTGTGTGTGTTATAAATACGTTTGAAATAAAGAAATACTTTAATAAATTATTTATTAACATTGTACATACACACACATTTCAGTGGCGGTAGCAAAATCTTTCTTTTCCTCATTCTCCCCCTTGTCAGCCGGTCCCACGCTCACTGCCATTATAGAAACTATAACTGCCACGTGCGCACACGGTGCAGCAAGCGCACACACTATAGAACGGCCCTCAGACCGCAACCCCCCCTCATCCTCTCATGCCACCACCACTACCCTCATCATCATCTCCTCACCCCCCCCCCCCTGGGCACCTTGATTCTCCCCCCCCCCCCAGCACCCTTGATTCTCCCCTCCCTACCCCCGGCACCCTTTATTCTCCCCCCCCTACCCCCGGCATCCTTGATCCCCCCCCCCCCCCCTCGGCACCCTTGATTCTCCCCCCCCCCCCTCACCACCCTTGATTCTCCCCCCCTCAGCACCCTTGATTCCCCCTCCACCCCCCCTCACACCCTTGATTCCCCCTCCACCCCCCCTCAGCACCCTTGATTCCCCCCCCCTCGGCACCCTTGATTTCCCCCCCCCCCCCTCACCAACCCCCCCCCCCTCAGCACCTTGATTCCTCCCCCCCCTCAGCACCCTTGATTCTCCCCCCCCCCCCTCAGCACCCCTTGATTCCCCCTCCACCCCCCCTCAGCACCCTTGATTCCCCCTCCACACCCCCTCAGCACCCCTTGATTCCCCCCCACCCCCCCTCGGCCACCTTGATTCTCCCCTCCCCCCCCACCTTCTCCCCCCCCCCACCTTTAATCTCCCCCCCCTCGGCACCCTTGATTCTCCCCCCTAGGACCCTTGTTCTCTTCCCAGCACCCTTTCTGGCATCCCCCTCATCAAGCACCCCATCCCCAATGCCTACCAGAATGCGGCACGCCACCGATGGAAGAAGCGGCGGCGGCGGCAGTGGTGGCGGGCTGGCATTTTTGGTTGGCGGGCGGCGCGTGTGGCTGGCTGGCAGGCATGCAGCACATCACGCAGGAGCGAGCTGTAGGGGGTGTGTGCATCAGCGCGTCACGCTGGAGGAGTGGACTCAGAGGGGAGGGAGCACAGATTGAGAAGGCGGTGTGGGAGGGAGGAGAGCGTGTTACACAGCGGGAGCGCTCTCCTTCCCTACCAAGGAAGGGGAGGGGGGCTGAGGGGGGCCGTCGTGGGCAGCAGAGAGAGTCAAGACAGCCCCATTCGCCACACTTCCCCTGCCAATTCGCCACAAGTGGCGAATGGCGATAGGGTTGCCCACCCTGGATATATAACATATATAACCTATATAACATATGTCTAACCTCTATCTAGCCTAACAGACCTGACTATCCTAACTAACATCCCTATAGCCTTTCTGCGATATATTTATATTATTTCAAAGTCATTTAGATACTAAATATCGGATATCACTTAATCTCCCTCTCATATCCTATATCATGTATCCCACATAACGTTTTATATATCCTCTATCGTACGTCCTATAACATATTTCATACATCCTATTTCACCCATCGTATCACAAGCAGATATCATACACATCATATGCATACATAAATACATATCATATAACCCTAAACATCTAACCCGAACCATGTATAAGCTATGAGTAAATAACATCGTACGTCCTATATCATATTTCATGTAGCATACATCATGTAGCATACTTATCACGTAACAATCCGATATCATACATATCACACATACCATCTACAGTAACATAACTCATGTAAAACATATAAGAACACAATATCGTATGTCCTATATTACATTTCTTATATCCTAAGTCATCTGTCATATAGCAGTCAGATATCATATATATCATACAATATTGAACACATAACACAGACATGTATGACATATATGAAAACAACATCCACATGTTAATTATAAGCTAAAGAGACAATAGAGAGAGTCATAAAGGTAACATATAATGTCCACTATATAGTCTAAAATCTTACATGAGGGGTTGAATCATTTAAAATAATAGTATGGTGTAACTTATCTCGGGCTCTTTAATGATTTGGGGTTATTTAATATTAGGGATGGCTTTTTTATTGAGCAGAGAGGGGAAAGGGGGTAGTGTTTGAGCCTGTGTTACGTTTAGGGAGTCTTGAGTGGTTGGAGGAGGAGATGTTGCTGTCTCATCTCCCCTCCAGCGCTGCTCCGTTGTGTTGGCAGTCAGATATATGTCTTCTGTACTGAGGACCGGCCATTCTGACGTCATCCGATGGCGTCCGAAATCTCACGATGAGAGGGCGCGTAGCAATGACGTCACGCCTCAAGCGCGCGAAAGCCATTAAGCTTCCCGCGCGAGACCAGGAAGGACCTCAGCAAGATGGCTGCCACTCCGAAGTCGGGTGTAGGTCTGCTCCGAGCGAAAGCCACTCCTCTGACCCTCCAACCATCGGGTACTCATCAGGTAGGTCTGTACATGCTCCAGAGGTCCCCGGATCTCCCAAATGGGCCATTTTTTCGGGTTGGGGACAGAAGAGACTGGAAGCCTGTGTGGAACTGTGCGATTCAGACTCTATTGGAGCTTGATGCTTCCGAGGCTGCGCCGTCTTTAGATTTAGCCTGGGTGCGGGAGGATCCTGCCTGGCTCCAGACGGGTGTGGGGATCGCTGAGCCTGTTGGAGAGGGGTGAGCCGGGCATTGATGGAAACCTGTAAGACCAAGCCTAGCCAGGAATCCCTCACCGTCCTCTATCCTTCGTAGGGTGTGTGCCACGCCATTTTTAATAGACATGAGGGCGCCAGGGAACAGCCACCTGTATTTGGTGTTGTTTTCCCTCAGTGTCTTAGTTATGGGGGCAAATGCTTTTCGTTTGGCTAGGGTGGCAGGTGCCAGGTCCTGGTATATTTGAAGTTTAACTCCTTCGAATTCTAAGGAGTTATCTTCCCTGGCAAGTCTGCAGACCTCTTATTTCGTGCGAAAGTGGTGAAGCGGGCCACTATGTCTCTGGGGGGATCTCCTTTTTGGGGTTTGCTGTGGAGAGCCCTGTGGCACCAGTCTAGCCGGATTTCGGACTCTGGCTTGTCTGGGAAGATATGTTCCAGCCAGCTGTTGGTGAAGTCCTCCGGGTCAAGGATGGTTTCAGGGACCCCCCTCAGCCTTATGTTGCATCGCCTGTCGCGATTTTCGGTGTCCTCCACCTTGTCTTCAAGCAGTCTGATTTTATCCTGCATCGTGGAGATTTGATCATGATTTTGTGTGACTGCGGTAGCTGTTTCATCAGCTATTTTTCCAGGTTATCAGTCCTTTCACCTAGCGCATCCACCTCGCTCCTTAAAGCCCACAATTCATTTTTAAAGAACTTTTGCATCTGGGCGCAAAATTCTTTTAAGTCCTTGCGCCGGACCATTTCCTCATCTCTGTCGTCTTCTAGAGAGGGATCACTGTCGGGGTCCATGTTGGCGGGTTGCGCGGGAAGCTCCGGTTTCTCGGCTTGGGTCACCCCCTTTATTTTAAAGTATGTAGTTACCGGCTGACTTCTCGTCCGTGTCGCCTTTCCTGCTGCCATCCTCGGATGTTTATGTAACTAATGATACGTTTTTAGTCACTTTTTTATTGATTGCTGTAGCTTTAAATTGTGTTGTAAGTGCCGGTGGAAGCGGAGCTCATTAGTCAGGGCTCCATTCTCCTCACCGTCGCGCATGCGTCCATAGAGTTGCTCTTTTAATTCATAAAGATCTGAATTTTACTTCGCAATCCATTAAAAAAGACAGCTTTACTAGATAACTGATAGTAGCGGGCACACTAAACTCCTCCTAAATTATGATAGTTAATGTTTATGCCCCTAACGAAGGTCATTCACAGTTTTTCAGACTCTAATTAAAAAATCGAGGCTGTCCAACAGGGCATACTAATCCTTGAGGCCGATTTTAACGTTGTTTTTGATCCATCTATGGACAAAACATCACCCAAATCTCCTGCAGTCTTCAGGGGCACTGCATCTAAGAGTCTGAGGGAACTGGCCAGGCATCTAGGCCTGGTTGACTCCTGGAGACTGCTTAATACGCTAACAAAAGATTTCCTTATATCCCCATCCCCACGACAGCTACTCTAGAATCGATTACATTTTCATAGATGACCACTTATGTAGAAATATCACTAAAGCAGAGATTTTGCCATCGGCATGGTCAAATCACTCACAAATCATTTCCACATTGGAGCATTTTAATAAGGGTAAAAAATTCAGCCAATGGATGTTAAACAAATATTTATTATTAAAGGATGATACAGTAGCTGAAGTCTCAGAGAATTTAATGCAACATGTTAACATCAACTCCACTCCAGATGTCACCCACTCCACTGTATGGGAAGCCCATAAAGCTGTAATCAGAGGGAAATTAATAGCCTTGTCCTCCTGGAAAAGAAAATCAAATTGATACCCTAACTAGCAAACTAGAACAATTAGAAAAGCTTCATTAAAACACTTTAACAAAACAAATGTATAGCCAAATTATACAAACAAGAGGTGAATTAAACCAACTTTTAGCCGCCAGAGCAGAAAAGGCCATGCGCTGGACAAAACAAAATTTTTATGATAAAAGTAATAAAGCAGACAGAATGTTGGCAAATAAACTAAAAGCAAAGCAATGCCTATCTAGAACGCACAGTTTTCGCATGCAAAAGGGTGGCATAAATGATATCCTGAACAACTTACCAGAGAGATGAAGGGGTACCTCAGAACCTCAATTGTCAACAGACATTTTTTTCGTTCCTATCCAAGTGCAATTTGCAAAACTTTCAAGAGAAAATATTTTACCACTAGAATCTCCAATCACACCACTGGAGATATCTGACGCGATTAAATCCCTTAAAGGGGGGAAGGCCCCTGTTCCGGGTGGATTTTCCAATCTCTATTATAGAAAAAAATTGCAATGGTCCTTATCCCCCATCTCACCAAATTATTTAACATCTTTCTAACAGGTCAAGCTCCTCCTAAAACAATGCTGCAGGCGTCAATAGCAATTATTCCCAAAGAAGGTAAAGACCCCCTAAATTGCTCCAATCCCTACTAAATACAGATATTAAATTAAATGACAAGATTATTGCAAATAGACTTAATCCACTCTTGCCTAAATTGATTCATCCGGACCAGGTAATTTTTTTATAAAAGGGAGACATGCTCTAGATAACACCAGATGTCTTATCAACCTTACTCATATAGCTCACCAATCCAAATCCCATCCTTCCTATTATCATTAGATGCTGAAAAGGTTTTTGACTGATTTAACTGTCAGTTCTTGTTCGCTACCCTAAAAACAATGGGATTCAGTGAAAAATGTATACATAATATCAAAAATCTATATAGCTCCCCCTCGGCCCCAGTCAAAACCAATGCAATCAATTTCTCCTTATTTCCCATAAATAACGGAACCCATCAAGGATGTCCCCTATCCCCTCTCTTATTTGCAATATCCATTGAACCATTAGCAGCCTTAATTAGAAAAAACCCCGCCATCTCGGGAATTCCGGTTAAAAATCAAGAATATAAGATAGCTCTATTTGCCGACTGTAACAAGGACTTAACTCTGTTAAAGAAAATGCTTCTATATCCAGCAGGGAGCTGGTTAAGTGCAGCAGGCAATCAACCAGACTCCACCTGCCTAATCAGAGCTCTGTGAAATAGTGTCATCTGAGACACAGGAAGAGGATTCCTTAGCTCATGTCATGCTGTGCTGCCCGCAGACCAGACTAACCCCCAGTACTGAGGTGAAGAGTGAGTAACCACGCACCTGCAGTAGTGAGAGCGTGCATGGAGGGGGGATTTGGTAGCGTGGCCAAGGCCACGGGTACAAGGAGCTAGTCGTAGTACTTGCCAGATCCGGGCGTAGAAAAGGTACCGTAGTGGAGTCCGAAGCCAAGGGTCGTGGGTAGGAGAGATCCGAATTGTAGGTGTCCGTGAGCCGAGTTTGAGGGGTCCGAGAGGTAGGTCGAATGGAATCCGGGGCAAGAACCAGAGAGGGTATAAAAACAAGCCGGTTCGATAACAAGATCTGAAACGTAAGAGGGAGCTAGGCACAGTATCCAACAGCACAAAGCAAACGAAACTATGCAGAGCGAGGATGTGTTGGAGCCACAGGGGGTAATAAAGCACAGAGAGCCAATCAGTGGAAAGGGCAGGGTGGAGGTGAGCCAAGGAGCCCTTTGTGATAGGGCAGGAGGTGATAGGTAGGTTTTCTGCAGGTGAGCGGCAAGGAGGCGTGAGCCTAGGACCTGGGGCGGGGGGTGGGCGGAGCTACACGGCCGGTGCAGTGCATAAATTAAGTCATGTGACGTGCTCCCTGTAAACGGAGCAGGCGCGCGTCCATTGGTAGCGTCGGTGGAGTATGTGAGAGCCGCGAGGGAGCGGGGGGGGGGGGGCCCTCAACGATGCAGGGCAGGAGCAGAGGAGACCGCAGCTACCCGGACAGGTAGGGAAGGGCAGCGCCGAGTGCGGCATGTGCCCTGGTTCCTGACAGTACCCCCTCCTTGAGGATCGGCCTCAGGACGATCCACCCAAGGCTTGTGGGGAAACTTGAGGTGAAAGCGTCTGAGCAATACTGGAGCGTGAATCTGGTCCAATGGAACCCGGGATCGTTCTTCCGGTCCGCACCCCTTCCAATGTACCAGGAACTGTAAATGACCCCTGGAAAACCGGTAGTCCAAGATGGCCTGAACCTCGAACTCAGGCTGTCCTTGTATGGAGATGGGTTTAGGTCTTTGGTTGTTTGACGGGAAGCGGGTACTCTGAAGGCAGGGTTTGAGTAAGGAGACATGAAATGCCATGGGTATCTTCATGGTAGGGGGTTATCGTAAACGGTATGTCACTGGGTTTATCCGCTCGAGAATTTCGAAGGGTCCCAGGAATTTAGGTGCCAATTTCGGGGTAGGGGTTTAAAGGTGGATGTTCTTGGCAGATAGCCACACCCTATCCGCAGGCTTGTATTCAGGTGCCGCCTGACGATGCCTGTCAGCTTGACGTTTGTATTTCTGGGAAGCACCAGTGAGTGCTGTCTGAATTCTCCTCCAGGATTCTTGCAGGACGGACACCCGAGTGTCGGCTGCTGGTACCCCTGAGGAAATGCTGGAGATGGGAGAATGAGCGGGATGGAAGCCATAATTCCCATAAAATGGGGATTCTTGGGTAGACTCATTCTTGTGTGAATTGATCGCGAACTCTGCCCAGGGTAGTAAGTCAGTCCAGTCGTCAAGAGTCTCAGATACAAACCATCTCAAGTACTGCTCCAGATTCTGGTTCATCCTCTTGGTCTGCCTGTTGGTTTGAGGGTGGTAGCCGGAGGAAAATGAGAGCGAGATACCGAGTGACTTGGAGATGTATTGTGAACCACTGTCGGACACTATGGACGTGGGGATGCCGTGAAGTCTGAACACCTCCCTGGAGAAAACGTCCACCAGAACCGGAGAAGAGGGATGACCATTGAGATGGATGCAGTGCGCCTATTTAGTGAATCTGTCCACAATGACGAGGATAGTAGTCATTCCCTTGGAGGGCGAGAGTTCAACTATGAAATCCATGGAAATGTGTGTCCATGGACGTTCGGGGATGGGTAATGGTAGCAGAATGATATGCCGGTGCTGCCCGCAGACCAGACCCGTCCCCTGAGCTGAAGGGGGAAGTGGTAATACACGCACCCGCAGCAAAGGGAGCGTGTCCGGAGTGTGGTATGAAGCATTGCCAGGCCAGGTGTAGTAAGGTTAACAATACTTGCCGGTACCGGTTGTAGAGATAGAGTGAAGGATGCCTCGCAGAAGTCAGGGAGTGGAGACTGGAGATAGGTCATTGTCCAAGCCGTGTTCAAGGGGTTACCAGAGTGAGCATTGTCCAAGGAGTGCCGAGATCGAGAGCCAGAGGGGGTAGTCGTACAAACCGCGTCAGAACCTGTGAAAACACTGAGAGAATCCAGAAGTACTTCCATGCAGAGATTATGTCGAGCAAAGACTGAGAGCAGAGAGGAGCTAGAAAAAGCAGGAAGGTCCAATTAGGAACGGAGGCGGGACAGGAAGAGCTACAGGGAGACACTGCAGATTGGTGCAGGCATAACAGGCCAGGTGAGTCTTGTTGGTAACCTGAGAATGCCCGTGCAGTGTGCGGGGGCGGAGCCTGAGGTCCGGGGGACGGGAAGAAGAGTGTGCAGACTGAGCGTGCTCCGTAACTCATGTACGCGCGTGAACCGAGCCAGTGGATGGTACAGGTGTGCGTGCAGGAGGGCGTGGACGCGCGCGGCACTGAGCAGAGGAATCGCCGAGGGGAGTGATCCCGCGACAGTGGCAGGGGCGAGGAGCCATGGAGGCCGGTAAGGCAGGTTTGTTTTGTGTGTCCAGGGACTCCCTGCGGGAAGGGGGTGCTCTGTGTGGGGAGCGTGAAGAACGCTGATTCCTCACAGTACCCCCCTCTTCAGGAACGGCCTCTGGACGATCCAAGAATGGTTTCTCTGGAAACTTTTTCCTGAAGGACTTAAGAAGGGCCGGGGCATGAATGTCCTTTGAAAGTAACCAGGATCTCTCTTCAGGGCCAAAGCCCTTCCACTGCACCAAGAACTGGAGCTGACCCCTGGATAGGCGAGAATCCAAAAGAGAGTAAACTTCATATTCCTCGTTATTTTGTACAGTAATGGGATCCCGTTTACGAGTCTGATCCGGAAAGAAGTGACTGGAGATAAATGGTTTTAAGAGGGACACATGAAAGACATTGGGAATCTATATACTGGGTGGTAGTTGGAGCCGGAATGCCACGGGATTGATTTGTTCGCAAATAGGGAAGGGACCCAGGAACTTAGGTGCCAGTTTAGGAGATGGTACCTTGAGGTGGATATTCTTAGAGGAGAGCCATACCAAATCCCCTGGTTTGTAACTGGGCGCCGAACGATGACGACGATCGGCCTGTAGTTTCGATCTGTGGGAGGAGTTGAGAAGGGTGGACTGAATCCTGGACCATGCGGTTTGGAGGGAAGAAATGCGTTCATCTACGGCTGGTTCTCCAGAAGGGATGTTGGGGATGGGAAGACAGGGAGGATGGAACCCATAATTTATAAAGAAGGGCGACTCCCGGGTGGACTCGTTTTTGGCAGAATTGACGGCATACTCTGCCCAAGAGAGGAGTTGAGCCCAATCATCCTGGAAATCGGATATGAAACATCTCAGGTACTTCTCCAGGGGTTGATTGATTCTCTCCGTTTGTCCATTGGACTGAGGATGATAGGCGGAAGAGAAAGAAGAAGAAATGCCCAATCTCTTCGTGAAAGCTCTCCAAAATTTGGATACGAACTGAGAACCTCTGTCAGAAACAATGGACGAAGGGATCCCATGAATCCGGAAAATCTGCTCCGTAAAGATATCAGCAAGGGCGGGAGAGGTGGGCAATCCTTTAAGTGGAATGAAATGGGACATCTTCGAGAACCTGTCCACGACCCCCAAGATAGTGTTCATTCCTCTGGACCTGGGCAACTCCACGATGAAGTCCATCGAAATGTGGGACCAGGGGCGGTCGGGAACTGGAAGGGGTAACAGAAAACCCTGAGGCTTTTGACGGAGAGTCTTGCTTTGAGCGCACGTGGGGCAGGCGCGGGTAAACTCCAGAATATCTTGAGACATCCTTGGCCACCAAAAATTCCGACGAATGAGATCAGTAGTCTTCTTAAAACTTGGATGACCTGCAGATTTAGAGGAGTGACCCCAAGAGAGGACCTCTGGAACAAATTTGGAAGGTACAAAGCGTTTGTTGTCGGGAACGACCAAGTCCTTGAGAATGCGTCTCTGGGAGTGCAAAATCTTGTCAAGATTCTTGAAAGAAGACGTGGCAAGAATCCTTTCATGCGGAAGGATAGTCTCCAAAGATTCCTCTGGCCTCTCTTCAGAAGAATGTATACGGGAGAGTGCGTCTGCCTATACGTTCTTGGTCCCGGGGATATAGGAAAGGTGAAAATCGAATCGAGAAAAAAAAAGAGCCCAACGAGCCTGTCGTGGACCAAGGTGTCGAGCGTTCTTGTGGTCCATGAGAATAGTAAACGGCTCTGTCGACCCCTCCAACAGGTGTCTCCACTCTTGAAGAGCCATCTTCACGGCCAGAAGTTCCCTGTTACCCACGTCATAGTTCCTCTCGGCAGATGAGGATTTCTTGGAAAAATATGCACAGGGATGTAACTTTTCTTGGGGCGTGGGTCTCTGAGAAATGACGGCACCAGCGCCGCAATCAGAAGCGTCGACCTCCAGGACAAAGGGAAGTTCAATGTTGGGATGACGGAGAATAGGTGCGGATATAAAGGCTTCCTTGAGAGTCTCAAAGGCAGAGATGGCCTCGGATGACGAAGCAGAAGGATCAGCTCCTTTTTTGGTGAGCGCAGTAAGGGGTGCCAAAATGGTGGAAAACTCCGTATAAATTTACGATAATAATTAGCGAACCCTAAAAAACGTTGTATGGCCTTGAGAGAGTTGGGTCTTGGCCATTCAGTGACTGCTTGAAGTTTACCGGAGTCCATCATAAAGCCCTCATCGGAAATGATGTACCCCAGGAACGGAGTAGGGGTCTGATGAAAGGTGCACTTCTCCAGTTTGGCGTACAAATGGTGTTCACGAAGATGGGAAAGGATGTAGGAGGTGTGGCGTATATGGTCCTGGAGATCTTTGGAAAAAATCAGGATATCATCAAAGTATACAATAACAAAAATATTGAGTACCTTACGAAAGACGTCGTTGATGAAATCCTGGAAGACAGCTGGAGCATTACATAAGCCGAAAGGCATTACCAGATATTCGTAGTGTCCACTACGCGTGTTGAAGGCCGTCTTCCATTCATCCCTCTTCCTGATGCGCACCAGGTTATAGGCACCACGTAGATCCAACTTGGAAAAAATCTTGGCCCCCTGTAATTTATCGAACAGTTCGGTAATAAGGGGAAGGGGGTAACGATTTTTAATAGTTATGTGGTTTAAACCCCTGTAGTCGATGCAAGGCCTCAATGACCCGTCCTTTTTCTTGACGAAGAAAAACCCAGCCCCTGCTGGGGAATTGGAGGGACGAATAAAGCCTTTCTTGAGATTCTCCTGGATATATTCATCCATAGCGTGAGATTCTGGTAACGACAAGGGGTAGGTCTTTGACTTGGGTAAAGAGTAACCTGGAACTAGATCGATCGGAAAATCGTATGTCCTGTGTGGCGGCAAGAGGTCTGACTGCACCTTATTGAAAACGTCCCGGAATTGATGGTAAACGGAAGGTAGAATAACTTCGGGAACAGATGTATTGGCCAGCAGTTGATGAGTCTCGCCTGACCTCGGCCTCCAGGAAATGGGAGCAGAGGAAGTCCAGTCAATGAGAGGATTGTTAAGCTGTAGCCAAGGAAGACCAAGGGTGATGGGTATCCCAGGAGCGTGAATGGCATCGAGAACTAAGATCTCCTTGTGCAGATGTGAGGACAGAAGCAAAGGAGCCATGGAGGCCGGTAAGGCAGGTTTGTTTTGTGTGTCCAGGGACTCCCTGCGGGAAGGGGGTGCTCTGTGTGGGGAGCGTGAAGAACGCTGATTCCTCACAGTACCCCCCTCTTCAGGAACGGCCTCTGGACGATCCAAGAATGGTTTCTCTGGAAACTTTTTCCTGAAGGACTTAAGAAGGGCCGGGGCATGAATGTCCTTTGAAAGTAACCAGGATCTCTCTTCAGGGCCAAAGCCCTTCCACTGCACCAAGAACTGGAGCTGACCCCTGGATAGGCGAGAATCCAAAAGAGAGTAAACTTCATATTCCTCGTTATTTTGTACAGTAATGGGATCCCGTTTACGAGTCTGATCCGGAAAGAAGTGACTGGAGATAAATGGTTTTAAGAGGGACACATGAAAGACATTGGGAATCTATATACTGGGTGGTAGTTGGAGCCGGAATGCCACGGGATTGATTTGTTCGCAAATAGGGAAGGGACCCAGGAACTTAGGTGCCAGTTTAGGAGATGGTACCTTGAGGTGGATATTCTTAGAGGAGAGCCATACCAAATCCCCTGGTTTGTAACTGGGCGCCGAACGATGACGACGATCGGCCTGTAGTTTCGATCTGTGGGAGGAGTTGAGAAGGGTGGACTGAATCCTGGACCATGCGGTTTGGAGGGAAGAAATGCGTTCATCTACGGCTGGTTCTCCAGAAGGGATGTTGGGGATGGGAAGACAGGGAGGATGGAACCCATAATTTATAAAGAAGGGCGACTCCCGGGTGGACTCGTTTTTGGCAGAATTGACGGCATACTCTGCCCAAGAGAGGAGTTGAGCCCAATCATCCTGGAAATCGGATATGAAACATCTCAGGTACTTCTCCAGGGGTTGATTGATTCTCTCCGTTTGTCCATTGGACTGAGGATGATAGGCGGAAGAGAAAGAAGAAGAAATGCCCAATCTCTTCGTGAAAGCTCTCCAAAATTTGGATACGAACTGAGAACCTCTGTCAGAAACAATGGACGAAGGGATCCCATGAATCCGGAAAATCTGCTCCGTAAAGATATCAGCAAGGGCGGGAGAGGTGGGCAATCCTTTAAGTGGAATGAAATGGGACATCTTCGAGAACCTGTCCACGACCCCCAAGATAGTGTTCATTCCTCTGGACCTGGGCAACTCCACGATGAAGTCCATCGAAATGTGGGACCAGGGGCGGTCGGGAACTGGAAGGGGTAACAGAAAACCCTGAGGCTTTTGACGGAGAGTCTTGCTTTGAGCGCACGTGGGGCAGGCGCGGGTAAACTCCAGAATATCTTGAGACATCCTTGGCCACCAAAAATTCCGACGAATGAGATCAGTAGTCTTCTTAAAACTTGGATGACCTGCAGATTTAGAGGAGTGACCCCAAGAGAGGACCTCTGGAACAAATTTGGAAGGTACAAAGCGTTTGTTGTCGGGAACGACCAAGTCCTTGAGAATGCGTCTCTGGGAGTGCAAAATCTTGTCAAGATTCTTGAAAGAAGACGTGGCAAGAATCCTTTCATGCGGAAGGATAGTCTCCAAAGATTCCTCTGGCCTCTCTTCAGAAGAATGTATACGGGAGAGTGCGTCTGCCTATACGTTCTTGGTCCCGGGGATATAGGAAAGGTGAAAATCGAATCGAGAAAAAAAAAGAGCCCAACGAGCCTGTCGTGGACCAAGGTGTCGAGCGTTCTTGTGGTCCATGAGAATAGTAAACGGCTCTGTCGACCCCTCCAACAGGTGTCTCCACTCTTGAAGAGCCATCTTCACGGCCAGAAGTTCCCTGTTACCCACGTCATAGTTCCTCTCGGCAGATGAGGATTTCTTGGAAAAATATGCACAGGGATGTAACTTTTCTTGGGGCGTGGGTCTCTGAGAAATGACGGCACCAGCGCCGCAATCAGAAGCGTCGACCTCCAGGACAAAGGGAAGTTCAATGTTGGGATGACGGAGAATAGGTGCGGATATAAAGGCTTCCTTGAGAGTCTCAAAGGCAGAGATGGCCTCGGATGACGAAGCAGAAGGATCAGCTCCTTTTTTGGTGAGCGCAGTAAGGGGTGCCAAAATGGTGGAAAACTCCGTATAAATTTACGATAATAATTAGCGAACCCTAAAAAACGTTGTATGGCCTTGAGAGAGTTGGGTCTTGGCCATTCAGTGACTGCTTGAAGTTTACCGGAGTCCATCATAAAGCCCTCATCGGAAATGATGTACCCCAGGAACGGAGTAGGGGTCTGATGAAAGGTGCACTTCTCCAGTTTGGCGTACAAATGGTGTTCACGAAGATGGGAAAGGATGTAGGAGGTGTGGCGTATATGGTCCTGGAGATCTTTGGAAAAAATCAGGATATCATCAAAGTATACAATAACAAAAATATTGAGTACCTTACGAAAGACGTCGTTGATGAAATCCTGGAAGACAGCTGGAGCATTACATAAGCCGAAAGGCATTACCAGATATTCGTAGTGTCCACTACGCGTGTTGAAGGCCGTCTTCCATTCATCCCTCTTCCTGATGCGCACCAGGTTATAGGCACCACGTAGATCCAACTTGGAAAAAATCTTGGCCCCCTGTAATTTATCGAACAGTTCGGTAATAAGGGGAAGGGGGTAACGATTTTTAATAGTTATGTGGTTTAAACCCCTGTAGTCGATGCAAGGCCTCAATGACCCGTCCTTTTTCTTGACGAAGAAAAACCCAGCCCCTGCTGGGGAATTGGAGGGACGAATAAAGCCTTTCTTGAGATTCTCCTGGATATATTCATCCATAGCGTGAGA
Organism: Ascaphus truei; assembly: GCA_036426205.1. NCBI lineage: Eukaryota > Metazoa > Chordata > Amphibia > Anura > Ascaphidae > Ascaphus > Ascaphus truei. Next base: position 172,187 of record WSYH01000337.1, read on the forward strand.
TTCTGGTAACGACAAGGGGTAGGTCTTTGACTTGGGTAAAGAGTAACCTGGAACTAGATCGATCGGAAAATCGTATGTCCTGTGTGGCGGCAAGAGGTCTGACTGCACCTTATTGAAAACGTCCCGGAATTGATGGTAAACGGAAGGTAGAATAACTTCGGGAACAGATGTATTGGCCAGCAGTTGATGAGTCTCGCCTGACCTCGGCCTCCAGGAAATGGGAGCAGAGGAAGTCCAGTCAATGAGAGGATTGTTAAGCTGTAGCCAAGGAAGACCAAGGGTGATGGGTATCCCAGGAGCGTGAATGGCATCGAGAACTAAGATCTCCTTGTGCAGATGTGAGGACAGAAGCAAAGGAGCCGTCTCTAAGGAGATGTGGGCCGGGGTAAGAGGACGTCCATCGATACCGACGAGTGCGATGGGAACCTTCTTTCTCACGAGTGGTATGCGGTTTAACCTGGCGAATTCAAGATCCACGAAGTTTCCTCCAGCTCCTGAGTCAATGAAAGCGGTCGTAGAAGTCTTGAACTTATCGCCTGAAAGGGAGACTGGAAATGTAAGTTTCTTAGGGAGTTCACCTTTAGAAAGGGGACGTGGAGACATTACACCCAGAGAGAGCCCCTCTGTACTCACTGGGTGTTCCCGTTTCCCGGACGCAGTGGACACTCCCGAACCAGATGTTCCATGGATCCGCAGTAGAAACACAATCCCCTGGCGTGGCGGAACTGCCGTATCGGTGTGCGGATGCGTTGTACCCCCAATTGCATTGGCTCTGGCAACTCCAGTGCAGGACGAAGAGGTATAGTAGCACTTGGGGGAGCAGGAGTGTTGCTGGGAGTACTGGAGAACGGAACTTGAAAGTTATGGAAGCGAGTGCGCTGACGCTCAGAGCGCCGTACCTGGATACATTGATCCACTCGGACAGCCAAATCAATGAGGACCTCCAATTGATCCGGCCTGGATTGGCGAGAGAGTTCGTCCTTGATGGGATCTGCCAGGCCTTGCCAGAATACGGAAACGAGAGCCTCTTGTCCCCAGTTAGTCTCGGCTGCTAGAGTCCGGAATTCCACAGCATACTGTGTCACCATTCGCCGCCCCTGAGTGATCTGGAGGAGAGAAACAGATGCCATCTCCCGACGAGCGGGAGAATCGAATACTTGTTGAAACTCGGCTTTAAATGCCGGGTAATCTTGGGTAAGGTCAGAACGTCGCTCCCAAACCGGGGAAGCCCAAGCCAGGGCGCTGCCATTGAGGAGGTTATAAATGTAGGCTACCTTCTTGCGATCAGTATTGTGAAGATAGTCAGCGCAAACCTCATGGGCCTCCCGATGTCGATGGAACTGAATGAAATAAAAGGATATGGATAAAAAAGAATTAAAATCTCAGTGTATTAGATACACATGTGGGGGATGGGGGAAGAGGGGGGTGGGTGGGTGGGGAAAGGGGGAGGGGGGTAAGGGCAGGGGGTGGGAGCAAGGAGGAGGATAATGCTGGAGGGGTTGATAATTGGTTTTCCACTTTAACTAATCAAAGAATACATAAAATTATGGATTCAGTGACTCACACGGGCTTGTGTGGTGTCTCTCCCTCAACGCTGACTGTAGTGGATTTATTACAGACTCATATGCTGGAGTCTCAATATACATAAAACTCACACGGCCTGATGTGAGTCTTTGTCCTCAGAGGGTGATGTCCTGTATGGATGGTGTCTGGGTTGTCTCAGCAGAATTATCCCCCGATGGGTGTAGTGTGTGAGTGTCTCCTCTCCCCGTTTCCCAGATGACCAAAAGGAGTGTATGCCAACAAGGGTTAACAACAATAAAAAAAGGTCTTTAATGGATATACATTGGAGACATAAGCATATGAAATGCAAACATGTGGTGAACCATAAAATGTATAGAACAATCTATGACACAATTTCATTGTGGGAAACGGGTCAAAATACATACTCACAGAGAAAAAAAAAAAAAGTTGAGGCGGGATGGGGAGGGGAAAGGTTTAACGTTTTTAACCTAAATTTAGGGTACCAAAAATAAGTTATGCAATTCTAATGGGGCACACACTTCGCTTTCTAAAGCAACCCATCTTCTCATTTGTGGGTCTGCGTGCCATTGTATAATTTGACCTAATTGGGCCGCTTTATAGTATGCCATCAAGCAAGGTACCACCAAGCCACCTGATTCTCTAGGTCTATGCATAATTTTTGCTTTTATCCGTTGTTTTTTGTTATTCCAAATGAACTTGTAGATCTGAGCTTGCATGGATAGTATATCTAACCTCACCACGGGTACTGGCAGAGTCTGAAACAGATATAATAACCGGGGCAGAAGGTTCATCTTGACGCTGTAGATTCTTCCAATCCATGAGATTATATACGAGGACCATTCCCTCAGCTCTCCTCTCAGGGACTGCAAGAGTTTGCGGTAATTTGCCTTGTATAGTGACTTAATGTTTTTTTGTGAAATTTATACCTAGATATTTTATGGCTTTGGGCTGCCACTTAAAGTTGAAATTAACTTCTATTAATTTTTCTGTTACTTTTGGAATGTTTAAACTAAGGGCTTCGTATTTGGACTGGTTGATTTTGAAACCAGAAAGTCTATTACATTTCTCTAAGAGACGGAACAGGTTGGGTAACGTGGTGAGAGGTCTTGACAAGGTCAATATGACATCATCTGCATATAGCGCAACTTTATGCATTTGTGATTTTATTTGGATTCCAGAGATGTCCTTATTGCTTCTGATCTTTGCTGCTAGTGGTTCAATGCATAGGATGAACAGCAAGGGCAAAAGTGGGCAGCCCTACCTTGTACCACTCTTAATCTTGAACAGCTCCAAAGGGAAGCCTTGGCGAAGGACCCTTGCTGTTGGTTGTGTGTATAACACTTTGATTGCCTTTAGAATTTTAAACTTGAGACCAAAGGCTCTTAGCGTGGCCTCTAGATATGGCCAATCTATTCTGTCAAAGGCCTTTTCAGCGTCTTAACTTAACACTATCCCCGGTATCTTGTTGGTGTTGATATATTCGATTATATCTATAGCCCTCCTGGTGTTATCGGCCGCCTGTCTCCCTCTAATGAAACCAACTTGATCGGGGTGAGTTAGCCTCGGCAGAATAGCGCTCAATCTATTGGCTAACAATTTGCAGTATATCTTAATGTCCAAATTGAATAGGGAGATTGACCTATAGCTTTGACAATTTGTTGGATCTTTTTCTTTTTTGTGAATTAGAGAAATTGACGCCTGAAGCATCTGGTCTGGGACAGACGCTCTCTGGCTAGGACTGCATTGAACATCCTCAGCATCTGCGGATTTCTTATAATATAAATTGGAAAATCCGTCCCGGCCTGGGGCCTTAGAGCAGGGGGGTGCAAACTTTTTTCCCTGCGCCCCCCTGCCGGCTGTCCCCTCACTCCCGCGCCCCCCCCCCAACCCCAACTTACCCTCGCTCCGGCGTAAAGACGTCACGTTGCCATAGCAACGTGACGTCACATGACCTCGCAGCGTCATTTTGACTCCGCGTTGCCATGGCGACGCTGGGAGGAAGCCGCCGGAGCCACTGGTAAGTATGGTTTACAGAGGCCCTGCAGCTCCCCGGCACTTAATTTAAGTGCCTTCGGGAAGCGCGCGGGGCCTCTGTAAACCCCGCGCCCCCCGTCGGCAGTGTCGCGCCCCCCCTGGGGGTCGCGCCCCACAGTTTGCGCACCGCTGCCTTAGAGGACTTCAGGTTTTTTATCACCTCTTTTAGCTCCTCGCTCTCCCCCCTGTCCAATCTCGGCAAAGCCGAGTCTGCTAGAAAATTCAATAGGGCGTTACTCGTTTTGACACTGTGATTTACCTTCTCCCCATTATTTAAGTTTTCATAGAATGTCTTAAACTCTGCTACTATGCGTTTGGGGTTAGAGGTCAATTCTCCTTTCTGAGTCCGAATTGTATGTATGTTATAATTTGGTTGCCTAATTCGAATCTTGTTGGCTAGCATGGTATCTGGCTTGTTCGCTTTTTCAAAAAATGTCCTCTTACTGTAGTCCAACTCAGCGTCTTTTCGGCCGGGGAGGTGAGGAGCAGGTTAAGTTCAACTCTTACATCCTTTTTTTTTTTTCCACAAAAAGGTTTTTATTATTGGGCTACAGTACATTGCATACAGTGTCTACCAACCCATTGTCATTTTTTAATGTACCAAAACCCAATTTTTCTCTTTTCCACCTTCCTCCGTTCTTACAAAGACATACTGGGTAAACCAACTCACATACCTAACAAACCACACAGACACAAAAAAGGGGAGGTGGGGGAGGGGGGGGGGGGGGGGAGCTCAGTGTCTTCTGAGTGTTCACCATCTCAACTCTTGCTGTCCTACTTATGAGCAGCTCGCAGCTGCGGAAATTCTATAAATGTCTGCCCTACCTGTGCCCCTTCTTACGCGCTGTCTGTACTGGCTCATCGTAGGAGAATGCATTTCGGTGTATTATGGCATGATGGTGGTGGTATTCACCCCTGGGATATCGGAGTGGTCTAGCCACTTGGTCCAGATTTTAAGGAAATTTGTGCCGGTGTCGTTGACCAGACTTGTCAACTGTTCCATCCGGCAAATATACCAGATTCTATTTCGAATTTTCGAAATGGTGGGTAAGTCTGGGAGCTTCCACAACGCTGCGAGTTCGCACCTCATGGCTGTTGCAAAATGTGCAATCAGTTTCTGTGCCGGTCTGCCTATTCCCCGAGTGCGCCTGCCTAGCAGGAACAGCCAAGTGTCCAGGGGGACCGCCTGTCCGAGAATACTCGTTAGCCAATCCTGGATTTCCTCCCATAAAGGAGCCACTTTGGGGCATCCCCACAGCATGTGAAGCAAGTCCGCCTGTTCCCCGCATTGTTTTGGACACAATGGGGGGTACCCTTTGACGAACTTTGCCAATCGTGTCGGGGTGAGGTACCACCTCATCAGGACTTTATACGCATTCTCCTTCAAGGTGGTGCATATAGAGCTTTTCGCTGCTGCCAGTACTATTGTGGACCAGTCCTTGTCTTCTAATGTCTCCCCTAAGTCCGTTTCCCATTTGATTCTATACGCCAATTTAGTGTCTACGTCTTGTCCAGGACAGACCACCTCTCTGTATATCCGAGAAGTGAGTCCCGTGGTGTCTGTGCCTCTGGAACACAGCTGCTCAAAATTTGTGCGTTTGGGGCGTTTGGGGATTTTTGCATAAAATGCTCGCACCTGGAGATATCTGAAAAATTCGGAGTTGGGCATCTCTGTTTCTGATCGGATTTGTTCGAATGATTTGATAGTTTGGTTTCTCTCCAGGTGTAGTAATCTAGTGATGCCTTTTGCTTTCCAGACCGCAAGGTTCTTGCATAACATACCCGGAGCGAAATCAGGGTTCCCCGTAATCGGGGTCATAAGTGTGTGCTGGGTTGTCAGAGCACACTTGTGTTTGGTGTTCTCCCAAGTCGCCAACGAGCTATTCACTGCGGCCAGCGGCTCACTGAATGTCTGATATGTCTTTTTGGGTAGCCAAATTAAGTCTTGAATCTCTACAGGGTCACAGCATGCTTTTTCCAGCTCAACCCATCTTCGCAGGCTTGGGTGCATGTGCCACTGAATAATTTGGGTTAATTGTGCCGCTTTGAAATACGATATCAAGCAAGGTACCCCTAAACCTCCTCTAACTGTTGGCCTCGTGAGAATACTACTTTTTATCCGTGGTTTTTTATTACCCCAGACGAATTTCACCATAGAGGACTGTAAGCGGAGGATGTCGTCCCTGATCACTTGTATCGGGAGGGTCTGAAACAGATACAAGATTCTGGGTAGGAGATTCATCTTAAGGCACTGGATCCTGCCGATCCACGAGATTGTGTGGCCTGACCAGATCCGAAGATCCTCCCTCAGAGTCCTAATTAGTCTGGGGTAATTGGCTTTGTAGAGGGCTTTGTATTCTTTAGTGATATAGATACCTAGATATTTAATGGAGGATGCTTGCCATTTGAAATTAAAATTCAGTTCAATTAATTTTTCTGTGACCTTTGGCAGGTTGATGTTTAAGGCTTCTGATTTTGTCTGATTGATTTTGAAACCCGATATCTTATTAAATTCGTCTAGTAAGCTGAAAACATTTGGCAGGGAGGTAAGGGGTTTGGACAACATTAGTATAATGTCATCTGCATACAGGGCCACTTTGTGTGACTGATCTTTTATCTGTAACCCTGTTATATCTGGGGAGTTGCGGATGTGTGCCGCTAGGGGTTCTATACATAATGCAAAGATAAGTGGGGACAGGGGGCATCCCTGCCTGGTGCTGCTCTTTATTGGAAAGTCTTCCGAGGGGAAGCCCTGGTGTCTGACCTTCGCCCTCGGTTCCCCATAGAGAGCCAGAATAGCGCCCAACATTCTCCCCCCTATGCCAAACACTCGCAGCGTCTCTGTAAGATAGGGCCAATCAATGCGGTCGAAGGCCTTTTCAGCGTCTAAACTCAATGCCATAGACGGGATGTGTTTTTTCTGTGCCAAATCAATTAGATCTATTATCCGTCTGGTATTGTCCGTAGCTTGCCTTCCGCATATAAACCCTACTTGATCGGGGTGGACCAGCTTCGGCATGACTGAATTCAGACGGTTGGCTAATAATTTGGAGAAGATTTTAGTGTCTGAATTGATGAGAGATATTGGCCGGTAACTTTTGCAGTCTGCTGGATCCTTCCCTGGTTTGGGGATCACTGTTATAGACGCCTGGAGCATTTGGCTAGGAATAGGGGCACCATCTAGAAACGAGTTGAATAATCGGACCAGGTGAGGTACTAATGTTTTTCTAAATTTTTTATAGTACAGGTTAGAGAAGCCATCCGGGCCTGGGGCTTTGGATGGCTTTAGAGCTTTTATTACCTCTGATATCTCCTCACCTGAGAAGTCTTCCTGTAATGCCTCCCTTTCCAGTCTGCTCAGGCTGGGTAATTTTGCCTCAGTTAGAAATGTCTTCAGCTGCCTATGAGTGTTCTCACAATGGGAGACCTTCGCCCCGTCATATAGGGTCTCATAGTACTTTTTAAATTCCTCTACAATTTGTTTGGGATCAGAAGTAAGGTCACCGTTCTTGGTTCGAATGGTTTGAATATGGAAATTGCGGTTACAATTTTTGAGTTTATTGGCAAGTGGGGTATCTGGCTTGTTCGCTTTCTCATAGAATTGTCGCCTAGACCAGGTCAGCTCCTTCTCAGCTCGGGAGGACATCAACAGATGCAATTTTGTTTTAGTGTCACGCCAGGCCTGTAAGGTCTGCGCTTGTTTGGTAGTTTTGTGTAGGGCGGAGAGGGCTGATAACTCGGATTGGAGGATCATAATTTTCTTTTCCCTCGCTTTTTTCCACCTACTGGCTATCCCTATGAGTTCTCCGCGAAGAGTTGCCTTATGGGCCTCCCATAGGGTGGATTGGGATGTCACACTACCGACATTCTCCTCAAAATAGACCCTGATTTTATCCCTTATTTCCGTTTCAATTTCAGGGATTTTTAGCAAGAATTCATTAAGCTTCCATGTCGCTCCTGGTCTGTCTAGTCTGAAGTCTGTGCACCGCAGCTCAATTGGTGCATGATCTGACCATGAAATATCATGGATGCCCGTATGGGAGATCTGCGAAACCATTCTGTTGGACACAAAGAGGTAGTCTATCCTGCTGTATCTGTCATGTGGGTGCGAATAGAACGTGTACTCTTTTGCTCCTGGGTGTTGTTCCCGCCATATATCTACCAACCTATTTGTCTTGAGGCCCTGGTTCCAAATTGCTCTGCTTTGTGTGTGCTTCGTTACCTTGGGTGTACACCTGTCGGCCTTAGGATCTAATGTAAGGTTGAAATCACCCCCTAAAACTATACCGCCTTGTGCCACTCTATGTAAAATGGTAAAGAATTTTGTGAAGAAGGTATCAGCTCCCTCGTTGGGGGCGTATACATTGGCAATTGTGAGGGGCTGTCCCCCCATCTCGCCTACTATTATCAGGAAGCGACCATTCTTATCCTTTTTTGTTAGAATTATATTAAATGCAAGGCGATTGTGTAATAAGGTTGCTACCCCTCTTTTTTTTACGTTGGCTGGTGCGGAGAGCCATGTTCTATATCTGCTATCCAGAAACTTGGGGGAACTGGTCCTTGAAAAGTGGGTCTCTTGGAGTAGTATTATGTCGGGGTCTTGCCTCCGGTAGTATGTGAATGCAAGTTTTCTTTTCAGGGGGCTATTAAAACCTTTTGTGTTGTGTGATAAGATAGTAAAATCCTTACCCATTGATGTTTTCAATAGGGATTGCTGCGTTACCTCTTTCTAGTGGGGACATGAACTCCATCAGAGTATGATCCTGTGAACTGCCTTGTACACTGCTCATCTGCGCAGGGAAGAAACAATGGGGTATACACATTGGGAACAGTGGGGAGACAACAAATAAACTTTGATAACTTTCGGTGACCGCAGGGGACCAAGATCCCCTGGGCACCAGAACTGCCCCACGTGGGGTTCCGGTTCGGGTGGGCCCACCTCTGACCATGCGAGGTTGAGCTTGACCCGCTTTCACCGGCCCACCGGGGTCTTGCATGGATCTCCTGGGGTCTATCCCCCAAGTATCCATGAGGAGACTCATGGCGACGGATGTTGGTGTTGGAAAAAAATAGTAGGTGGTTTGGGGGTGTAAAAAGAGGAGGGGGGGTGTAAAAAGAGGAGGGGGGGTGAGGGGGGGGGAAATAGGAGGGTTGTGGGAAAAGAGGAGTGGTGGTTGGGGGTGAAAAAGGGGGTTGGGGGTGAAAAAGGCACAGTGAGTGTGGAGCAGGCTGGAAGGAGAAAATGTAGACAGGGGTGACAGTGTGAGATGGACCAAGGTGTGTGACTCCGCAGGGGTCAAGTCTCATATGGCAGTCTCAGGGTGTTTGGTGTGTCAGTGTGAGTGTGTGACAGTGAAGTAGGTGTGTGTCAGTGATGTCAGTGTACCTTTTGGCCAAGGAGAGTCGTGGGGGAGGCTGACTATGGGCGGACGGACACAGGGACCAATGTCTATGTGTGTGTATGTGTGTGTCACAGTGGAGCGTACCTCTTGGCCAATGACAGTCGTGGGGGGGGGGCGGGCGGACCCACGGACCAATCACATTCAACACATCTACTAACAATCACATACTTTTCAGTTTTATTATATATAGATAGAACATGCACATGTGGATTGACATCCTATCACTTGTCCCAATTGGCTCTTGTTAGAAAAATCTGCACTCGCATCTATCTCCCTGTGCCTCCATTAGTCATCAGGGTGTTATTGATGCTGTTACAAGGAAAATCTCAACTCCATGCTAACAAATTATAACTCCTCTTTGCAGGGTTCAGCATTTATTGCTCACCAACATTTAGGGGGCTATGCACAAAGCAATGTGGTTTTTTTTTTGGTTTCAATTTTTTAATTGTTTTTAGAGAGATATACAACATATAATAGACATTGTTATACATGCACTGGTTGAACATTGACAATTGTGGAAATTACAGTAGGTATCAACAGTCTTATCTCTGCTTGAATAAAATATTTGTTTTAACATGTTCATTGTGTTTTTGTCATATGTTCCCACAGTTTAGATTTTATTAGGGAAGCAACCGCTTCCTCGTATGTCTATTAGAGATAGCAAAGGAAAGAGAAGAGCAGAGAAGAAGAAGAAAGGGGGGAGAGGGGAAGGAGGGAGGGGGGAAGGAGGGGGGGGGGACGAGCCCGCCTGTCCTAGTCCCTCTATATTGTTCCCTATAAGGCTATTAGTTTCCTGGCAATATTTCCCAGATTTTTTTACATTTGTCCATCTTTTGGCTCAGTTGTGCCGAGAGGAGTTCCATCATCTTTTTTCCCCTGATTCTTCGCAGCACTGCCTTTTTGGAGGGCATATTTACCTTTTTCCAGGCCGCCGCAACTGAGCAAGCGGGCTGCCGTGAGAACATGGGTTAACATTTTGCTTTCTGCTGTTTCTTGGTCATGAATTGGTTTGGATAACATCATGGTCAGCGGGTCCACCTCAATTCCTACCCCCAGGTATTCTCGGATCAGTGTTTGAATCATGACCCAGAATCCCTGAATTTTTGGACAATTCCACCAGATATGAGCCATATCTCCTCTTTGCCCGCACCCTCTCCAGCACAAATCTGAGGAACCGGGGAAGATCTGACTCAGCCTGTTCGGGGTTAGGTACCAATGAAATAAGATTTTGTAAATACAGCTAAACCCCGTTATAGCGCGGTCCTCGGGGGCCACCCGATCTGACCGCGCTAGAACCGGGGTTGCGCTAATTTTAAAAAAAGGCCGCCGCGCGCCTGATCGGGAGGGAGGGTGTGAGGAGGGAAGTAAGGAAGAGGTGGCCGGAAGCCCTACACGTCCCCTAGCAACGGCGAGTCCAGCCGCAATCTGCTCCTTACCTCCCACCACCGGCATCCATTTCCTACCCCCCCCCAGGCCCCCACACCTACCGGCCCTTCGCGGCATAGCCCACGCGGCCCTCCTCCCAGCCTCCTCCCGACACCCCCCCCTCCTCCCGACACCCCTCCTCCTCCCGACACCCCTCCTCCTCCCGACACCCCCCCTCCTCCTCATGCCAGCTCCGCTCCGATCTCAGCAGCCGACACCAAAGGTAGGGAGTTGGAGGTGTGGTGTAGTGTGCTGTGAGAGTGTGTTGTGAGCGCTGTGAGAGTGTGCTGTGAGTGCTGTGTGCTGTGAAAGCTGTGCTGTGAGAGCTGTGTGCTGTGAGAGCTGTGTGCTGTGAGAGTGCTGTGAGTGCTGTGTGCTGTGAGAGCTGAGTGCTGTGAGAGCTGTGTGCTGTGAGAGCTGTGTGCTGTGAGAGTGCTGTGAGTGCTGTGTGCTGTGAGAGCTGTGCGCAGGGAGAGTGCTGTGAGAGTGTGCTGCGAGTGTTGTGTGCTGTGAGCAGTGTGCAGTGAGAGTGCTGTGAGCAGTGTGCTGGGAGTGTGTGCACTGAGAGTGTGCAGTGAGTGTGCAGTGTGGTGTGTGCTGTGTGCAGTGAGTGAGTGCTGGGAGTGTGCAGTGGTGCAGTGAGTGTGTGCAGTGAGAGTGCAGTGTGCAGTGAGTGCTGGGAGTGTGGTATGTGCAGTGTGCAGTGTGCAGTGGTGCAGTGAGAGTGTGTGCAGTGAGTGCTGGGAGTGTGTGCAGTGAGCAGTGCAGTTTAGAGTGTGTGCAGTGAGTGCTGGGAGTGTGAGCAGTGTGTGCAGTGAGAGTGTGTGCAGTGAGTGTGTGCAGTGAGAGTGTGCAGTAAGAGTGTGCAGTGTGTGCAGTGTGTGCAGTGTGCAAAAAAATAAAAAATGTTTTTTTTAAATTTTTTAAACAAATTAAAAAACAAAAAAACGGGAGCCACGTGAAAACCGCGTTATAACCGAATTCGCGTTATAACGGGTCGCGCATATAGTTATATTGGGAACAAACTGCGGATCTCGCCAGGCCCAGATATATCTCCCAAATCAGTCCTTTACAATAATATCCTCTCCTGCACAGTCTTTCAAAATTTGTTAAAGGTTGGAATGCCGAATCTTTGGAGACTGTTTGCAGGTAGTGTCGGATCTGGAGGAAACCGAACACTGGGAGGTTTACTATTTGATATTTTTTCTCTAGGTCCTGGAGAGGTAAGATCTTCCCCTTTTCTACAAAGTCGTTGGCTACCATCATCTTTAGGTTTTTGAATTTATTAAGTCCCTGTGGGAGCCAGCCTGGGGGAAACTCAGGATTATTGAAAATAGGGGTTAATTGTGTGGGGTCAGCTATCAGACCATATTTCCCCTTATTTTTAGACCATATCCTCCATGTACATTTCATTGCTCCCAGTTTTAATGTCTCCGAGAAGGTCTCTCTTCCCACCTCAGTCCACAGACTGGCTGGGAGAGAGAGAGAGAGGTCTCGCGTAGGTAGACTCTATCCCAATCCAACAACTTGTAGTTGGGTCATTGTTCCACATTATTACTTGTTTGAGTTGGGCCGCTAAATAGTATTTAATGATATCCGGGACTGCCAGGCCTCCGCATTCTTTAGGAGCTAGCAAAATAGATCTAGCCACCCTAGGTCTTTTATTTTGCCAAATATATTGGAAAATTCTATTTTGCATATTTTTAAGCTCGAACAATGGGATATCTATTGGAATAGTCTGGAAATAATACAGAAGTCTTGGTAGAATATTCATTTTGACCGTAGCTATTCTTCCTAGCTAGGATATTTGGTATTCGTTCCAGCTCTGGAGGTCTTTTTTTATCTTTTCGAATAAGGGCGGGGGTAGTTGTGTTGGAATAGCGATTTATACTCCCTTGTTATCTGAATTCCTAGGTATTTGATCTTTGTGGAGCTCCATTTGTAGTTATTATTTGCTTGCAATAGTTTAACCTCGGGATCAGGTAAGGATAGGTTCAATGCTTCTGATTTTGTATCCTGAAATTTTGCTGAATTTGTCTAGTTGTGAGTGTAAGTTCGGGAGTGAAGTCAAGGGGTTGGCTAGAGTTAGGATAATGTCGTCAGCAAAGAGGGATATTTTATTATTTGTCTCTCCAATTTCAATTCCATTTATGCATTTTTCATCTCTAATTGTCGATGCTAAGGGTTCGATGGAGAGAGCAAATAGAAGCGGAGACAAGGGGCATCCCTGCCGAGTACCATTCCTTATGTTTATAGGGTGTGAGTCTCCTCCTTTGAATTTCACTACGGCCGTGGGAGTTTTATATAGGGCCCTGATCCCCTCCAGGTATTGGCCCTTAAATCCAAATTTTATTAATGTTTGATCTAAAAAGTCCCACCTTATCCTGTCTAATGCTTTTTCCGCATCGAGGCTCAACAGAATGGCCTTCATGGATGAGAGATGTACATGGTCGATTATGTTGATAATTTTCCTAGTATTGTCTGAGGCTTGTCTGCCGGAAATATACCCGACTTGGTCTATATGTATTAGACTTGGGATTATGGGGAGGAGGGGGGGGGGGAGGGAGGGGGTCGAGGAAGGCCAGGTAAGGCGTGTCTCCAAACTGTGTTCTGAGTCCACCGGTGTTGTGCTTGTTCTGTGGGAGTCGGCTTCTAGCCCTCTCGCAGTCATCGTACGTCTGCCCTATCTGTGCTCTAGCTTGTCACTGTCCGTGCCGCTACCCCGGAGGAGAGTGCATTTCTCGTTATCACAGCAGAATGTTGTTGGCATTCACCCCTGGGATGTCTGGTTGGTCTAGCCAAGGGGCCCATATTTTTAGGAAATTTGTGCCGGTGTCATTGACCAAACTCGTCAATTGTTCCATCCGGCAAACGTACCAGATACTGTTCCGAATTTTCATCATCGTGGGTAAGTCTGGTTGCTTCCACAAAGCTGCAAGTTCGCACCTCATGGCTGTTGCAAAATGTGCAATTAGTTTTTGTGCCGGTCTGCCTAGCCCCCGCCTGCGCCTGCCCAGCAGGAACAGCCAGGGATCCAGGGGGACCGGACGTCCGAGAATTCTCTCTAGCCAATTTTGGATTTCCTCCCATAAAGGTGCCACTTTGGTGCAACCCCACAGCATGTGCAGCAAGTATGCTTGTTCCCCACACTGTTTGGGACACAGTGGGGGGTAACCTTTTACAAACTTTGCTAATCGTATTGGGGTGAGGTACCACCTCATGAGGACTTTATATGCATTCTCCTTCAGGGTTGTGCAGATCGAGCTTTTAGCCGCTGCCAGCACTATAGAGTCCCAGTCGTCGTCTTCTAAAGTCTCCCCTAAGTCAGCTTCCCATGCCCGTCTGTAGTTCAACTTGGTGTCGTCTGTGGACCCAGGACAGACTACCGCTCTATAGATCGTAGAAGTAAGTCCCGAAGTGTCCGTATCTCTCGAACACAGCTGCTCGAAATTGGTACGCCGAGGGCGTTTAGGGATTTTGTTGTAGAAGGCTCTAATCTGGAGGTATCTAAAGAATTCGGAGTTTGGTATCCCGGTTTCAGATTTAATTTGGTCAAATGATTTTAATAGTGGGCTACCTTTCAGATGTAGAAGCCTTGTGAGGCCCTTTCTTTTCCAGGCCCCCAGGTTTCCACTTGGCATGCCCGGAGCGAAATCAGGGTTCCCTACAAACGGGGTCATATATGTGTGCTGGGTGGTAAGAGCACATCTGTATCTGGTGTCCCCCCAAACAGCCAACGAGCTCCTCAGTGCCGCAAGCGGTACCCCTAAGGATTTTTGTACCCGTTTTGGAAGCCAAATTAAGTCCTGTAACTCTACAGGGGAGCTGCATTCTCTTTCCAGTTCCACCCACCTCCGGAGAACCGGCGGCATGTGCCACTGTACAATTTGAGTCAGTTGTGCTGCTCGGAAGTAGGCCATCAAGCAAGGTACCCCAAGTCCTCGTAGTGTTGGGCGAATTAATATACTAGCTTTGATACGTGGCTTTTTATTACCCCAGACGAATTTCACCATAGAGGACTGCAAGCGGAGGATGTCAGCCCTGACCACCTGCACCGGGAGGGTCTGGAATAGGTACAGGATTCTGGGGAGGAGGTTCATTTTGAGGCATTGGATCCTGCCGATCCAGGAAATTGCATAGCCTGACCAGAGTCTGAGATCCTCCAGCAGGGTCCTTATTAGCCTGGGGTAATTGGCTTTTTATAAGGCGCTATATTCTTTGGTGATATTTACCCCTAGGTATTTAATAGAGGAGGCTTGCCATTTAAAGATAAAATTTAGTTCTATCAGTTTTGCTGTAGCCTTTGGCAGGTTTAAATTTAGTGCTTCTGACTTAGTTTGGTTAATTTTGAACCCCGAGATCTTATTAAATGTATCTAGCAGGCTGAAGACGTTTGGCAGGGAGGTAAGGGGCTTTGATAACATTAGAATAATGTCGTCTGCATACAGGGCCACCTTGTGTGACTGGTCTTGAATTTGGATACCTGTTATATCTGGGTTATTACGGATATGTGCCGCCAGGGGCTCGATGCATAAAGCGAATAATAGTGGGGACAGGGGACAGCCCTGTCTGGTGCCACTCCGTATCGGGAATTCCTCCGAGGGGAAGCCCTGGTGCCGGATCTTCGCCCTCGGTTCATGATACAGAGCTAGAATGGCGCCCAACATTCTCCCTCCTACTCCGAACTCTCCAAGCGTCTCCGTGAGGTAGGGCCAATCAATTCGATCAAAGGGTTTTTCGGCATCTAAGCTAAGTGCCATAGACGGGCTATTCTGTTTTTGGGCCAAATCAATTAAATCTATGATCCATCTAGTATTATCTGCCGCTTGCCTCCCGCAGATGAACCCTACTTGATCTGGGTGGACCAGCTTGGGCATCACCGTGTTTAGGCGGTTTGCCAGTAGCTTAGAATTTTTTTTAGTGTCGGAATTGATCAACGAGATCGGACGGTAACTCTTACAATCGGCTGTGTCCTTTCCTGGTTTGGGGATCACTGATATAGACGCTTGGAGCATTTGGCTAGGGATAGGGGCACCGTCTAAGAATGAGTTATATAACCTAGTCAGGTGAGGTACTAACAATTTCCGGAACTTTTTGAAGTATAAGTTAGAGAAAACATCGGGGCCTGGGGCCTTCGATGACTTCAGTGATTTGATTACCTCAGATATTTCCTCACCTGAAAAATCTACCTGTAGCGCGACCCTTTCCACTCTGCTCAGTTTGGGCAGATTCCCCTCCTTCAAGAACGTCTTCAGCTGCCTATGAATGGTCTCGCAATGGGAGACCTTTCCCCCATCATATAGGGTCTCATAGTATGTTTTAAACTATTCTACGATTTGTTTAGGGTCAGAAGTGAGGCCACCTTTACTAGTTTGAATTGACTGTATATGGAAATTACTACTCTTGTTATGGAGTTTACGGGCAAGCGGGGTATCTGGCTTGTTGGCGCGTTCATAAAATTTCCGATTGGACCAGGTCAACTCCTTCTCAGCCCGGGAGGCCATCAGCAAATTTAGTTGCGTTTTGGTATCCAGCCATGCCTTAAGGGTCTGTGCTTGTTTATTTTGTTTGTGTAGGGCGGAGAGGGTTTTTAGATCTGATTGTAAAGTGTGAATCTTTTTTTCCCTTTCTTCCGCCTACTTGCGATCCCTATGAGTTCTCCTCGAAGTGTCGCCTTATGGGCCTCCCATAGGGTAGACTGAGATGCTACGCTACCCATGTTCTCGTCGAAATAGGCCCTGATCTTTCCCCCTATTGATTGTGCCACCTCGGGGATTTTAATTAAGAACTCATTGAGTTTCCATGTCGCTCCGGGCCTGTCCAGTACAAAATCAGTGCACCGCAGCTCTACTGGTGCGTGATCTGACCATGAAATATCATGGATGCCCGTGTGGGCGATCTGCGAAACCATTCTGTTGGTCACAAAGAGGTAATCTATCCTGCTGTATCGGTCGTGTGGGTGGGAGTAAAATGTGTATTCTCTTTCCCCTGGGTGTTGCTCGGGCCAGATATCAACCAGGCTATTGGCCCGGAGGCCCCTGATCCAGGCAGCTCTACCCTGTGGATTTTTTTGTCCGGCTATGGTGCATCAGTCTGTGTGCGGGTCGAGAGTGTGATTAAAGTCCCCTCCTAAAATTATGGCACCCTGTGCCATTTTTTGTAAGGTCGTGAAAAACCGATCAAAGAAAGAGTCTGCACGGTCGCTAGGGGCATAGACGTTTGCTACGGTAAGTGGTTGGCCACGAATGGTCCCAACCACTATTATGAACCGACCGTTAGCATCCTTCTTTGTGATTTTTATATCTATTGATAGACGGTTGTGCAACAGGATTGCAACTCCTCTCTTTTTTTTATTGGCTGAGGCTGCCACCCAGGTCTGATATCTACTGTCTATAAATTTAGGGGAATTGCGTCGGGAAAAGTGTGTTTCTTGTAAAAGGATAATGTCCGGGTTCAGTTGTTTGTAGTCAGTCATGGCCATTCGTCTTTTTTGGGGGCTGTTAAACCCCTTTACATTGTGTGATATGACTGTGAGGTCCCTACCCATTGGTGCTTCTTGTGCGAGTTTCTGCGGTGGTGGTCTGGATGCTGATCCCATGTTGTCTAGTTATCTGAAGACGTCGGGAGCTTAGCGTGTGATCACGTGTGCCTTTGGCCTGGGAGCGGGGGAAACAATAAGGAACAAACACAAGGAGTACACAAGAAACAATGAGACAACAACATAAAAAACATTTGGTGAACCCATGAGATTGAACCTCTCTGGGTTCCATGGCTGCCCCTTCTGGGGGTCCGGTCCGGGGCTCTCCGCCTCCTCCGATGGGGTTGGTTCCTGACCCAAATGTACCGGCCCAGTGGGGTCTTGTGCGGGTCTCCCTGGGGCTGAATCCCAGGATCCCGCTTGGAGTCCCATGTCGACGGTGGGCTTAGCGCTACCCGCCTCCGCCTTTTAACAGATAATTTTTAATAGCATAATAAACAACAACAAATACATCCTCTCCCTTAACTTGTGCCATCACCCTGGCTGAGTAAGCATTAGGCTTCTTATCTATTCGCCCCCTACGCTTATAACTACTTCTCCATACTTCTGCTGTTTGTAAACACAAAAAACAAAACTGTGCGCTACTACCTAACTACCCATAAAGTTTAAATGTATAAAAATATACAGTGCAGTGACTATACCATCAATTTAGTGATAAAAAATGTATAAAAAATTAAACCACAACTCCCACAGTGAGATAGTTAAACATTAAATAATAAGTGCCACATAACCGTGTTGGGGATAATGGCGTCTGCAGCTGTAAACGCAGGGGTAGCTCAGCACCCCACACACACTAAGAGAAGGGAAACAAAAGAAAACAGCGCACAACGCCAAATAGTGAAGCAAATTCAACAATATATTATAGAATTAAAAAGGGGGTAATATATCTGCGTACATAAAAAAGGTTGGTAAAAGGCATGTAGTGTGTATCACACTGTTTACCACTCGGCTGTTAGCTGTAGATTCAGGTGCTTGCTTCCCTCTGCTGCTGCAGCTCAGTTGATTCTGGGGCAGGACGTCAGTCTTTTCACTCCCAAGGGGATTTCCCTTCATGCAGCCAGGTTCAGCAGCTGTTACTGGGGCTCGGTGAAATCGCTCCTGCTTCCTAGCCGATATGAAGCTGCTCCTGTACCTTGGCAGGTGTATCCTCTGCAGAGAGGTTAAAACGCAGCTTGCTGCTGTCTTCACAGCAGTGGTGGATTCAATAGGGAAGTTTGAACAGTCTTACAGAGTCTCTCACAAGTGTCCAAAATACCTCCCGGTCACTGCGGTGACCACACCACTTCACAAAGGGTCCGTAGTGTTGCTCCAGCCTTGCGCCGACACTCTGCTCTGCTGTACGGTCTGCTCTCCAGACCAAGATGGCGTCCGCAACTCTTGTAGTTGAACCAGCACTAATGGGATGCTTCCCTAAATGCTACGGCCGTCCCTACAAAAGCGGCACCCTACGGTGACAGGGGTTATACTCCTGGGGGCTCGGGGAATGTATCTGTCCTAAGCGGAAGGGTCACTGACCCTCCGCTCGCACACACGAGGTTCCGCCACCTTCTTCCTTCTCCTCTCTCACTCGTGTGTCCGCCCACACGCTTCCTGTCTCTCTCTGTCCAGAGTCTCACACCCTATTGGTCCCCAGCCTCAGCTGACTCCTCCACAGTTCACAGTTCAGAGTTCAACCCCCAAAGTCCCGCCGGATTGGTTGCCGTTCGCGCACTTTTCTCGCGCTTTTCTCGCGCATGCGCAGCCTTACTATTCACAGTGACCTTACTGGCAAAAGAACAGTATGGCGCTTCCAGCATTCGTAACAGCGCGGAACCCACACATATATATATATACACATCCTTACACTGTATTGTTCGAACAGTTTAGATCCACATCCCGGGGGGAACTTTGGATTGTTAAAGATGGGGGTCAATTGGGAGCTTTTGGTAGTAAGACCATATTTGTATTTACAGCGTGACCAAACGTCCCATGTGAAACGAGAGGCCTGTAGTTTCAGGTTGTGTGTATGTCCCTCTCCTCTGTCCAGGCTCCAGCGGCAGGCTTGCAGAGAAGGCATTTTGGCACATTGAGTCTCTATCTCCACCCAACTACAACGGGTTGGGTCAGAATTCCACATTACCACCTGCTTGAGCAGTGCAGCTAGGTAATATCTGTGTAAGTCCGGTACCCCCAGACCTCCCCTAGATCTTGCTGCCATCAAAACCGATCTGGCGACAATAAAGTGAAGTATTCTGTTTTGCATGTTTTTGAGATCAGCGCCCGGGACGTGGGTCGGGAGTGTTTGAAAGAGGTATAACATTCTTGGGAGTATATTCATTTTAGTGGAAATCATTCGACCGAACCACGATATCTGGTAACCTTCCCACTGATCTAGATCCTTTTTGATCTTATCCCATAATCGCGGGTAGTTATCCTGGTATAAATCCCGGTAGTGCCTTGACACATTAACTCCCAGATATTTAATGTATGAAGGGCACCATCTGTAATTAAAATTGGTTTTGAGGAGATTGACTTCGGGATCAAGGAGACTAAGATTTAGGGCCTCTGATTTGTCGCTGTTTATCTTATATCCTGATACTCTGCCAAACTCCGCCAGTTCCCTCTGGAGGAGGTTGGGGAGGGAAATTAGAGGTTTAGTCAGAGTAAGGATTATGTCATCAGCGAATAGGGAAATTTTGTATTGTGATTTCTCGATCGGGATTCCCTGGATGTTCGGGTTCCGTCTTATTTTAGACGCCAGTGGTTCAATCGTGAGGGCGAAGAGAAGGGGAGATAGGGGGCATCCTTGACGGGTACCGTTCTGGATTAGAAATCGTTCAGAGCCTCCGCCCGAGAGGCGTACCGAGGCTGAGGGATTCTGGTAAAGTGCTTGAACGCCCTTTAAGAACGAGTCTCTGAAGCCGAATTTAATCAGTGTCTGGTTTAGAAATAGCCAATTAATCCTGTCAAATGCCTTCTCTGCGTCAAGGCTTAATAACATTGCCTTTGAGCCTGAAAGGTGGGCATGGTCTACTAAGTTTATTATTTTGCATGTATTGTCTGAGGCCTGACGGCCCAGGACAAACCCGACCTGGTCCTTGTGTATTAATCTCAGGAGGATGGGATTAAGTCTGTTCGCCAAAATTTTACTATATAGTTTAAGGTCGTTGTTCAACAAAGAAATTGGTCTATAACTGCCACATTGGGTGGGGTCCTTCCCGTCCTTAAGTATTCCACCTGGGAGTTTTAAGAAAGCGGTAGGGTTGGTATAGAGGGCTCGCACCCCCCGAGGAATGGACCTGAGAAACCAAACCGGAGCATAGTTTGGTCGAGAAAGAACCATTTGATTCGGTCGAAAGCCTTTTCGGCGTCAAGACTTAGAATCAAGGCCCGGGACTGTTTGAGATGCACGTGGTCTATAATATTAATAATTTTGCGGGTGTTGTCAGAGGCCTGTCTTCCTGACACAAAGCCCACCTGGTCTATATGAATCAATCTGGGGAGAATAGGGTTCAGTCTGTTTGCTAGGATCTTACTGAAAAGCTTGAGGTCAGTATTGAGTAGGGATATCGGACGGTAACTACCGCATTGAAGCGGGTCTCTGCCCTCCTTATGAATGATGGCAAGGCTGGCTGCTGATATTGTACTTGGGATCGGTTCTCCTTGCAGGAAGGAATTGAACATTTCCAGTAGATAAGGGGAGAGGGATGCTGCAAATTTCTTATAATAAGCGTTGGAGAACCCGCCTGGCCCGGGTGTCTTGGCTATTTTAAGTGAAGAGATGGCTTTAGATAGCTCCTCTTGAGTTATATCCTGGTTAAGGAACTCAAGCTCTTCCAATGAAAGGGATGGGAGGTTACACTGGGTAAGGTACTCTGCGTCCGCTTTGGCGCTATGTTTCTGACTGGGGGGGGTGGAGATTGTAGAGGTCTGTATAGAACTCCGCGAATTCTTGCGCTATTTCTTTCTCATTATACGTTATCTGGCCATTATTTGTCCGGATTTTCGTGATCTGGGCTTTGGTCCCAACGCCTCTTAATTTCGAGGCCAGGAGTTTATCCGCTTTATTGCCCCTATCATAGAACTTCTGGTTAGTCCATTTCAACGCGCTCTCTACCTCGTCAAGCTGCAGTACTTTTAGTTCTGATCTTGTCTTATTAAGGGTTCTAAGCACTTTTTTCGAGGAGGACTGCTTGTTTTGGAGTTCTAGGGCCAAAATCCTTTCAGTGAGTTCTTTTTGCGCTTTTTGTTTCAACTTCTTCTTATAGGAGGCTAAAGAGATAAGGTCTCCTCTAATGGTGGCTTTGTGCGCTTCCCAGAGCATTGCTGCTGCCGAGACCGAGCCTTTATTTATTTGGAAAAAAGTGTTTAGCTTTTGTTTGATCGTTTTGACCACCTGGGGGTCATTGAGGAGCGAATCGTTGAGTATCCATTTTTACGCAGACGTTTTGACGAACGGCAGAGAGAGTGAGTTCGATAGGGGCGTGGTCTGACCAAGTAATTGGGCCTATGTTAGAGTGGGAGGATGCCTGGAGAACATTATTGGTACCTAGAAAGTAGTCGATCCGCGAGTAAGACTGATGGGGGACTGAGAACGTGCTGGGCCCTCCAAATATCCGATAGGGAGTAGTTTTTCAAGATTTCTCGAAATTGTTTGGCCTTTTTTTGTATCTGGGCAGAGTGTGGGGTCGCTAGCTGACAGGATTTTTCTTGGTCTGGGCTTAGGACCATGTTTGCGTCTCCGACTAGTAATAGCGAGGAGAGCACCGATTGGTCTAATGTTCCAAGGAGGTTCTGGAGGAATTGGGTCTGATTTTCATTGGGGGCATACATGTTCAGGATAGCTATGGGGGATCCCGACAGTGTCCCTTGGAGTAGTAAGTATCTTCCTTCTGGGTCTTTAGTTACCTTTGTTGGGGCGAACGGGATGTTATTCTTAATTAGTATGGCCACACCTCGTTTCTTGTTGGGGGAAGATACATAAAACGCTTGGGGGAACGTGTGTTTGAATGTGTTAGGCGGGTCTGGGGTATTGAAGTGTGTTTCCTGGATACAGATTATGTCGCCTTTAGTTTTTTTTAGTTCTTGTAGGCCTAATTTACGTTTTCGGACCGAGTTGAGGCCCTTAACATTTAGGGAGATGATTTTAATTGACGCCATTAGGGGGGGGGGGGGGGGGGGAATCCAGGGGGTAAACCCCGGACCCCGAGTCGTTCCCACGTGGGGGGTGAGTAGAACCTTAGAGCATGGGGGCGGGGGGGACTTCAGATTATCCCTGAGGGGGCCTCTGACAGAGATCTGGGAGGGAAGGTGGGAGGGGAGGAAGGGGGCGAGGACACAAAAGGGCGAGAAAGAAAGTGGGCTATCCGGGAGCCCGAACGAGATTCCGCTTGACACCATGGTGGCAAGGGAAGGGGACAATAACCCCTGGAGAAATTTCCGGGGCGTCAAACACAGGGTGGGGCCAGCGAACGAGGTCCAACACCCTCGCCATTTGATGGAGAGGGGGGGGGTTAACTTGGATAGGAGGCTATGCTTGGTACATAGAGAAGAGTCCCGAATACATTTTAAAAATACCCCCACTCCCCCGAATACATTTAAAAAATAGCTCCACCTCCCTAATACATTTAAAAAATAGCTCCACCTCCCCAATACATATAAAAAATACCCCCACCTCCCCCCATCATCATTCTCTCATCTCCCCAGACTGGCCCCCCCTGCCTCCCATCTTTATCTGCCCCGGCTGGCCCCCATGCCCCATCATCATATTCCCTGCCTCCCATCTTTACCTGGCCAGGCTGGCCCCCATGCCCCATCATCATATTCCCCACCCCCTGCCTCCCATCTTTACCTGGCCAGGCTGGCCCCCATGCCCCATCATCATATTCCTCACCCCCTGCCTCCCATCTTTATCTGCCCAGGCTGGCCCCCATGCTCCATCATCATATTCCCCACCCCCTGCCTCCCATCTTTATCTGCCCAGGCTGGCCAACATGCCCCATCATCATATGACCCCCCCCCCCCCACATGATCATCTCGGCCTCTCCCTCCCCAAAAAAAATAATATTGTCCTTACCTTATTCCAGGCAGGAGGCAGGAGGCAGGAGGCAGTCTCACAGACGTCTTTGAAGCTATCTCCGCCGGGGTGTTGGCTCCGCCCCCGCTGTCCTCCCACACATGGCACGAGTGCAGGATGACTGAATATCCTCAGGGATTGTCTCTAGCTTTGAATCATTACAACTCAAAGCTGGATACCGATTGGCTCACACACACATCAGGGGGTGTTCCAACCCATATCCACCCTTTATTTATTTATAAAATATTTTACCAGGAAGTAATACATTGAGAGTTACCTCTCGTTTTCAAGTATGTCCTGGGCATAGAGTAAAACAAATAATACATGGTTACAAGTACAGTTACATAAATGTACATTATATACAAGACATTGCGTGCACAGTTAAAGAAAATATATATTATGAGCGTATGAAACAGTTACAGACCAGGTTAAAATGTGAGACAGCCTTAGATTTGAAAGAACTTACTGCACCGACACACTTTATTCGAGCAAATACCCAGTATGTACCTGGCAGATACCTGGAATGCGCCGCTCCTCACCTCTGACAAGCCCCGTTGCGTTTGCCTTCCCAGCCTGGGTTCATGCCTGGCTGACGGGCGGCTGATCTGTTAAATGATAATGATTAGGATTTAATAGGCTGCAATGCTTCGCGTGTCTACCAGATGGCATAAATTCATGAATTGTAATGCAGTATATATATATATACTGTGCAGTATTGCAGCCAGCGGGAATAAAATGCTTTAATCCCTGCCTGGAAAATAACCCAATGCACTCGGGCAGAAAACAGTCACAAACCTCAATACACCCGGGCATACCCGAATTCGTGGGACTAGCCGAGCTCGAATAAAGTGTGTCGCCAGTGTAAGCTGGTGGTGGATGTGAGAGTCTCTGGTAGGTTGTTCCAGTTTTGGGGTGCACGGAAGGAGAAGGAGGAACGTCCGGATACTTTCTTGAGCCTTGGGACCATGAATAGTCTTTTGGAGTCTGATCTCAGGTGATAAGTGCTGCAAGTGGTAGGGGTGAGGAGCTTGTTCAGGTAGCTGGGTAGCTTGCCCATGAAGAATTTAAAGGCAAGACAGGAAAGGTGAACTTTGCGCCTTATTCTTGATGTTGGCATTGTCAATTCTGTCTTTCAGTTTGCTAGTACTGCAAAAAACATGAAGAATGCTCCTCAAGGTATCTTTGGGTCTTCTCTCTGTCTTGTGAAGTTTTTCTTCGCTCTCCGTCTGCGAACTTCTTCTCCTTCTTCTCCTTCTTCTTTGATGTGGTATCACCCTCGGGATAAACGACTGATGTTGAAGTTTCACTGGGAAGGGGGTTACAATGCAAACTAACCCTTTCATGCAACAAGCTGTGGGGTGGAGTCTGCTGGATACGTTTCTAGCCCCAGTAATGAAAGGAGCACCGATCTGTTGCAATAGCTTTGTGGTCAGCAGCATGACACACGTGCCAGTGAGATTTTATGTTTGCAATTCCATTCAACTTCTCTTTGCCTCCCGCTCTGTGGCACTGCCCAGGGTGATAGCACACTGCCCTCCCGCCGGGAACTCGCTGCACACATTGCTTGCGCTCCCCGAACTCTGGGGCAGGTGGCAGCAGCTGCAGATGCACGAACACACACACACAATAAATAAATAAATAATAGCTGCCGAAGGCCAGGCTATATTACATAAAAAAATTACAATACAATAAAACCATTCAGTGTCCCTGTATGTATGTATGTAAATCCATAGGGACATGCATAAATACAGGGCCTATAAATGGACATTAGAAAAAAAAATCACATTAAAAAAAAAAAAAACCTTAAAAGTTCAATAAAAGACATTTTTTTTTGTTTACTTACCATTAAAGGGCCCACTCCCGGGGAACCGCATACTCTTGAACAAACAATCCACAGGTAACCATAAAATAAAAAAGCCTTACTATCCAACTGTGTCTTCTTTCTTCTATTTGTAATCCATTTAGTCACGGGGGTCTTCATCTGTCTTCTTCCGGTGTCTTCTGGGGTCTTCTTTCGCCACGCCCTGTTCCTCTTCTTCCTCCAGGAGGTCCGTCCTCGGCGTCTGGCTTAAAAATGAGATGACATAGGCTTTTATAGGCCTATGACATCACATTTTCGTCATATGGTTCCCACGGCCCTGATTGAGCCGTGAAAACCATGTGATTTTGTGCGGGAAAAAAATTGATGACGTCATTGAAAGGAAATGACGCCGCCAATCAGAATGGCTGTGCTTCATTTGCCTTTAAGATGACGTCATCAAAAGCAAGATGGCCACCCTCACATGGTACTGGAGCCAATCAGAGCGTGGGAACGAAATTGGCTGAAGTAGACCATGTGACAGAGGCTTGATGGAGAACGAATGTGACGTCATTGAAAGTATGTCACATGGTTCTTCAGCCAATCAGATTGGGGATTTCGTTCCCGTGCTCTGATTGGCTCCCCTACCATGTGAGGGCGGCCATCTTGCTTTTGCTTTAAAGGCAAATGAAGCACAGCCATTCTGATTGGCTGGCGTCATTTCCTTTCAATGACATCACCAATTTTTCTCTCTCAAATCATATGGTTTTCACGGCCCAATCAGGGTAGTGGGAACCATATGACTCAAATGTGAAAAGAAAGTATAATCCTTCTGACCTTGATGCTGGGCCCTCCAGATATATAACAGGGAGAAGATTTCTAGGATATCTCTAAATTTTGGGGCTTTTTTCAGGGTTTGGACAGAGTGCTGTGTGGCTAGTTGATTTGTCGCAGGCCGGGGAGAGAACCATATTGAAATCTCCAGCTATAATTAATGAGGCGAGGGATTGTTGTTCAAGGGATTCATAAAGTTTTTTCAGAAAGGGTATATGGTTTTCATTGGGGGCTTAAAGATTGAGTAAAGTGATGGGAGTACCCGATAGGGTGCCGTGGAGGAGTAGGTATCTCCCTTCCGGATCTGGGTGACATTTTGTGAGGGCGAAAGGCACATTGCTCTTGATTAGTATAGACAGTATATAGTATAGATAGTATACCCCTCTTTATGTTCGGGGAGGACACGTAGAATGCTTGGGGGTAGGCCTTTGCAAACAAGTTTGGTGGGGAAGGAGAATTGAAGCGAGTCTCCTGTATGAATATATCTCCCTTCGATTTCTTACATTTTGGTAGTGCTAGCTTTCTTTTCTTTACGGAATTGAGACCCTTCACATTTAGTGAAATACGTATAATGGAGGACATTAGTTATATTTTGTGTTTGCGGAGTTGAATGCTCCGCGCTCCTTTGATTTCCCATGGAAGGGACCTGAGGTTGGTTTGTGGGGGAGTTGGGTGGGAAATCGTGGGATCTCTCTTGAGTCCCTGTGTGATAGATTCGCCAGAGTCGGCGGGATCATGCGAGGGAAATAGGAGCTACAGTAGGGGTAGGAGGGGGAAGGGGGAGGAGGAAAGTACACCAGGGGAGAGAAAAACACTAGGGGGGGGGGGGGGGCAGATGGGCTCCTTAGTTGCCCTACATGAACAACCTTAGACACCGTGGTGAAGAAGGTAGGAGGGGTAAATACCCCTGGAGAGTTTCTTGAGTCACCACAGCATGGTGCAGGTCGGAAGCCTCAAACCGTGCACCCTCCAATGATTTCACATATAACCACATAAAGCATAGAGCAACATTGTAAACAAATATATTCTCTAACAACCATGATCAACAGTATTAACTTTCACACATGTCGCCCAATTGTTATTTGTATATAAACTTCTTTGAGATAGTATATACAACTTGATTGGGGGCCTTATGAGAATACTTTCATTTGGTCCCAGTATGTACGGCTTTTTTGGAGGGAAATGAGCAGAAGGGTTTATGATTTCTGCGTGGGAGCTGACCTTTATACAATATCCATTGAGGGGGTGTTAGTAGGTTGACGCGGTCTAGGTATCGGATCGTGGTGTGTGGGGGGGGGGGGGGGGAAATTGGGGGGGGGGTGTGGGGTGGGGGGGGGGGGGGGGGGGGGAAGAGGGGCATATTATATGTAGGTTTTGAGTGTGGGAGATGAATCCCGTTTTAACTTGATTAATGATCTCCTTGTATAGGTCAAGGGAATTGGAGTGTCTTGAGGGGTGGTGGAATCAGGATTTAGCATTGGGGTGGGGGGGGGGAGATAGGAGAAAATATCGGAAGATTACGGGGGTACATAGGGGGGAGTATATGCGACCTTCCTCCCTGCGGGGTTTACACTCGGTGCATCGGCAGATGTGGGGGTCAGTGTCCCGGGAGCGATTGAGCAGGAGGGTTCTGCAGCGTCAGAGGTGGGAGCGGGGAGGATAGGAAGGAGGACCCTAAGGAGGACCCTAGTTCAAGGCAGAGGGTCTGTGACGGGATGATGGGTTCTTCCCTTGGGCCCCAGCGATCCCGAACCTGTTGATGGTTGAAATCCACGTGCGAGGGGGGGGCAGGCAGGGGTCGCGATGAGACTGGAGCTTCGGCTGGAAAGCTGTTCTGAGATGAGGGGCAGCCGGAGGGAGATGGGGAGGGGGAGAGAGAGATGGGCAGAGGGGTGGAAGGGGGAGAGGGGTGTGGAAGGGATAGCCGAGTGTCGGCATCTGATCAGCTGGGCTTGCTCGAAAGGCGGATTGAGGGCTGTGTAACAATCCAGGAGAGATGGCAGCTGTTTTCGATGGCCGATGTTGAAGTGAGGCTAGGGGTGGAAATTATGGCCTCTTCTGGTTTGCTAGTCGCTGTGAAGCACGGGGGAGCTTCTGCTGCTTCGGGATTTTCTGGGTTTCTTAAGGGCGCCTCTCGGTCCCTCTGGGGGGGGGGGGGGGGGAATGGTGACTAGCCCAACGATTTCAGGAACTCCGGGGATTCCGGACCTGGAGATGTTATGGTAACGGCCGTCCCTAAGGACTACCAGCGTAAAGGGGAAAACCCAACCTCTATCTCTGAGGATGGTCGTGAGGGGCTTCATCTCCCTGCGTCTGTCCGGTGGCCCTGGATAGGTCCTCAAAATTTTGGATCGGGTTATATTATCCATCTGGAGGTCGCCGATCCCTCTGCTGGCAGGCATAATTTTTTCCTTGGCAGAATAGGTATGTAATCTTACTTTTACATCTCGCCGGCGATTTGGGTCTGCTGATCTGGCCCGGTGCACCCGATCCATCTGTAGATCGTGGTCCGAAAGCTCAGGGACCAGAGTTAGGAAGGTTTTGCGGAGGTAGTCCTCCTGGAGAGCGTCAGGAGAGACAGACCCGGGAATGTTTCTTATGCGTAGATTCTGTCTGCGCTCCCTGTTCTCCTGATCCTCCAGGGCTTCTTTGAGTTCATTTACAGCCCGGCCCAGTTTAACCACTTCATCCTCAGCGTTTGATTGGGTCATGAGGACCTCCTCCATTTTTGTCTCTAGGTCTTCTGTGCGGGTGGTAAGGCTGCAAATATCTGATCTTAGTCCTTCCAGGGCAGTGGATAGATCATGCTCAAAGCCATTCCTCATTTTTTGGAAGATTCTTTGCCCAGACCATGCGCTGGTAATTCAAGGTCAGATAGGCTCTGTGCAGCTCCCGCCTCGACCCACGCGGGCTCCTCGTCGCCATTTTGGTTTTCACTTATAGGCTCCGGCGGGCGCTTCGCAGGAGAGAAAAACCGGGTAACCCATTGGTTTTGCAGCGGCTTGGCATTGTTCGCCATTGCTTCCGTGGCTGGTGTAGGTTTGGGGGCGGTTTGAAAAAGTTTCGGAGGCGGAAAATTCTCGTTCTTTTTCTATTCTTAGGACGGTACTCAGGAGCTCCTCTGCTAAGCAGCCATGCACGGTGACGTCACCGGAAGTCTCCATAAATACTATTCTAAAACCATATATTATGTTAGTCTCTATATTTTTTCATTGCATGTAACTTTTTTCCACCAAAAGGTTTTTATTATTGGGCAACAGTACATTGCATACAGTGTCTACCAACCCATTGTCATTTTTTAATGTACCAAAACCCAATTTTTCTCGTTTCCACCTTCCTCCATTCTTACAAAGACATACTGGGTAAACCAACTCACATACCTAACAAACCACACAGACACACAAAAGGGGAGGTGGTGGAGGGGGGGGGGAGGGGGAGCTCAGTGTCCTCTGAGTGTTCACCGTCTCAACTCTTGCTGTCTTACTTATGAGCGGCTCGCAGCTGCGGAAGTTCTATAAGTGTCTGCCCTACCTGTGCCCCTTCTTACGCGCTGTCTGTACTGGCACATCGTAGGAGAATGCATTTAGGTGTATTATGGCATGATGGTGATGGCATTCACCCCTGGGATATCGGAGTGGTCTAGCCACTTGGTCCAGATTTTAAGGAAATTTGTGCCGGTGTCGTTGACCAGACTTGTCAACTGTTCCATCCGGCAAATATACAGATTCTATTTCGAATTCTCGAAATGGTGGGTAAGTCTGGGAGCTTCCACAATGCTGCGAGTTCGCACCTCATGGCTGTTGCAAAATGTGCAATCAGTTTCTGTGCTCGTCTGCCTATTCCCCGAGTGCGCCTGCCTAGCAGGAACAGCCAAGGGTCCAGGGGGACCGCCTGTCCGAGAATACTCGTTAGCCAATCCTGGATTTCCTCCCATAAAGGAGCCACTTTGGGGCAACCCCACAGCATGTGAAGCAAGTCTGCCTGTTCCCCACATTGTTTTGGGCACAATGGGGGGTAACCTTTGACAAACTTTGCTAATCGTGTTGGGGTGAGATACCACCTCATTAGGACTTTATATGCATTCTCCTTCAAGGTGGTGCATATAGAGCTTTTCGCTGCTGCCAGTACTATTGTGGACCAGTCCTTGTCTTCTAATGTCTCCCCTAAGTCCGTTTCCCATCTGATTCTATACGCCAATTTAGTGTCTACGTCTCGTCCAGGACAGACCACCTCTCCGTATATCCGAGAAGTGAGTCCCGTGGGGTCCGTGCCTCTGGAACACAGCTGCTCAAAATTTGTGCGTTTGGGGCGTTTGTTTTTTTTTGCATAAAATGCTCGCACCTGGAGATATCTGAAAAATTCGGAGTTGGGCATCTCTGTTTCTGATCGGATTTGTTCGAATGATTTAATAGTTTGGCTTCTCTCCAGGTGTAGTAATCTAGTGATGCCTTTTGCTTTCCAGACTGCAAGGTTCTTGAGTAACATACCCGGAGCGAAATCAGGGTTCCCCGTAATCGGGGTCATAAGTGTGTGCTGGGTTGTCAGGGCACACTTGTGTTTGGTGTTCTCCCAAGTCGCCAACGAGCTATTCACTGCGGCCAGCGGCTCACTCATTGTCTGATATGTCTTTTTGGGTAGCCAAATTAGATCTTGTATCTCTACAGGGTCACAACATGCTTTTTCCAGCTCAACCCATCTTCGCAGGCTTGGGTGCATGTGCCACTGAATAATTTGGGTTAATTGTGCCGCTTTGAAATACGATATCAAGCAAGGTACCCCCAACCCTCCTCTAACTGTTGGCCTCGTGAGAATGCTACTTTTTATTCGTGGTTTTTTATTACCCCAGACGAATTTCACCATAGAGGACTGTAAGCGGAGGATGTCGTCCCTGATCACTTGTATCGGGAGGGTCTGAAACAGATACAAGATTCGGGGTAGAAGATTCATCTTAAGGCACTGGATCCTGCCGATCCACGAGATTGTGTGGCCTGATCAGATCCGAAGATCCTCCCTCAGAGTCCTAATTAGTCTGGGGTAATTGGCTTTGTAGAGGGCATTGTATTCTTTAGTGATATAGATACCTAAATATTTAATGGAGGATGCTTGCCATTTGAAATTAAAATTCAGTTCTATTAATTTTTCTGTGACCTTTGGCAGGTTGATGTTTAGTGCTTCTGATTTTGTCTGATTGATTTTGAAACCCGATATCTTATTAAATTCGTCTAGTAAGCTGAAAACATTTGGCAGGGAGGTAAGGGGTTTGGACAACATTAGTATAATGTCATCTGCATACAGGGCCACTTTGTGTCACTGATCTTTTATCTGTATACCTGTTATATCTGGGGAGTTACGGATATGTGCCGCTAGGGGTTCTATACATAGTGCAAAGATAAGTGGGGACAGGGGGCATCCCTGCCTGGTGCCACTCTTTATTGGAAAGTCTTCCGAGGGGAAGCCCTGGTGTCTGACCTTCGCCCCCGGTTCCCTATAGAGAGCCAGAATAGCGCCCAACATTCTCCCCCCTATGCCGAACACTCGCAGCGTCTCTGTAAGGTAGGGCCAATCAATGCGGTCGAAGGCCTTTTCAGCGTCTAAACTCAATGCCATAGACGGGATGTGTTTTTTCTGTGCCAAATCAATTAAATCTATTATCCGTCTGGTATTGTCCGTAGTTTGCCTTCCGCATATAAACCCTACTTGATCGGGGTGGACCAGCTTCGGCATGACTGAATTCAGACGGTTGGCTAATAATTTGGAGAAGATTTTAGTGTCTGAATTGATGAGAGATATTGGCCGGTAACTTTTGCAGTCTGCTGGGTCCTTTCCTGATTTGGGGATCACTGTTATAGACGCCTGGAGCATTTGGCTAGGAATAGGGGCACCATCTAGAAACGAGTTGAATAATCGGACCAGGTGAGGTACTAATGTTTTTCTGAATTTTTTATAGTACAGGTTTGAGAAGCCATCCGGGCCTGGGGCTTTGGATGGCTTTAATGCTTTTATTACCTCTGATATCTCCTCACCTGAGAAGTCTTCCTGTAATGCCTCCCTTTCCAATCTGCCCAGGCTGGGTAATTTTGCCTCAGTTAGAAATGTCTTCAGCTGCCTATGAGTGTTCTCACAATGGGAGACCTTCGCCCCGTCATATAGGGTCTCATAGTACTTTTTAAATTCCTCTACAATTAGTTTGGGATCAGAAGTAAGGTCACCGTTCTTGGTTCGAATGGATTGAATATGGAAATTGCGGTTACAATTTTTGAGTTTATTGGCAAGTGGGGTATCTGGCTTGTTCGCTTTCTCATAGAATTGTCGCCTAGACCAGGTCAGCTCCTTCTCAGCTCGGGAGGACATCAACAGATGCAATTTTGTTTTAGTGTCACGCCAGGCCTGTAAGGTCGGCGCTTGTTTGGTAGTTTTGTGTAGGGCGGAGAGGGCTGATAACTCGGATTGGAGGATCATAATTTTCTTTTCCCTTGCTTTTTTCCGCCTACTGGCTATCCCTATGAGTTCTCCGCGAAGAGTTGCCTTATGGGCCTCCCATAGGGTGGATTGGGATGTCACACTACCGACATTCTCCTCAAAATAGACCCTGATTTTATCCCTTATTTCCGTTTCAATTTCAGGGATTTTTAGCAAGCATTCATTAAGCTTCCATGTCGCTCCTGGTCTGTCTAGTCTGAAGTCTGTGCACCGCAGCTCAATTGGTGCATGATCTGACCATGAAATATCATGGATGCCCGTATGGGAGATCTGCGAAACCATTCTGTTAGACACAAAGAGGTAGTCTATCCTGCTGTATCTGTCATGTGGGTGCGAATAGAACGTGTACTCTTTTGCTCCTGGATGTTGTTCCCGCCATATATCTACCAACCTATTTGTCTTGAGGCCCTGGTTCCAGATTGCTCTGCTTTGTGTGTACTTCGTTGCCTTGGGTGTGCACCTGTCGGCCTTAGGATCTAATGTAAGGTTGAAATCACCCCCTAAAACTATACCGCCTTGTGCCACTCTATGTAAAATGGTAAAGAATTTTGTGAAGAAGGTATCATCTCCCTCGTTGGGGGCGTATACGTTGGCAATTGTGAGGGGCTGTCCCCCCATCTCGCCTACTACTATCAGGAAGCGTCCATTCTTATCCTTTTTTGTTAGGATTATATTAAATGCCAGGCGATTGTGTAATAAGGTTGCTACCCCTCTTTTTTTTTACGTTGGCTGGTGCGGAGAGCCATGTTCTATATCTGCTATCCAGAAACTTGGGGGAACTGGTCCTTGAAAAGTGGGTCTCTTGGAGTAGTATTATGTCGGGGTCTTGCCTCCGGTAGTCTGTGAATGCAAGTTTTCTTTTCAGGGGGCTATTAAGACCTTTTGTGTTGTGTGATAACATAGTAAAATCCTTACCCATTGGTGTTTTCAATAGGGATTGCTGCTTTACCTCTTTCTAGTGGGGACATGAACCTCAGAGTATGATCTTGTGAACTGCTTTGTACACTGCTCATCTGCGCAGGGGAGAAACAATGGGGTAAACACATTGGGAACATTGGGGAGACAACAAATAAACTTTGATAACTTTCGGTGACCTCAGGGGGACCAAGATCCCCTGGGCACCTGAACTGCCCCACGTGGGGTTCCGGTTCGGGTGGGCCCACCTCTGACCATGTGAGGTTGAGCTTGAAACGCTTTCACCGGCCCACCGGGGTCTTGCATGGATCTCCTGGGGTCTATCCCCCAGGTATCCATGAGGAGACTCATGGCGACGGCAAGAAGGAGGCTACCCCCCCCCCCCCCATCAGTTTGTAACCATGCTTATGGCAAATCTTTATAGTCAATGTGATCGTCCGGCATCTTCAGGATGAGTCGGTATATGTGTGCCCTATCCAAGTGGGGGACTTTTCCCATTCCTTAGTTCTTATGCGGTGTGTGGTGTCTCTGTGCCCTGTGGCCAATATCTATCTTACGGTGTTCTACGGTCGTCTTTTTATTCCTGCTCTCTCAGAGCTCCTGCCTTATTGGCCCCCATCTTTGGCGTATGAGACTAGGTGGTCCTGCTCCCCTTTAACTAGCTGCGTTACTGCTGCCCGCTATGTGGTATTGCTCCGCCCTGCCTTGCCTCTCTTGGGTATTCCCCCCTCCCCCTACTTCCCTCAGTGTGTCCTATCCCCGTGTCCATGTTATGTGTGGGTATTGGCCCTGTCCGTCGGGGGGGGCGTCTGCAAGCGGGGCAGGGGTGTCCTCCGAAGGAGAGTCTGCGGTCGGCGAGTCTGCAGGCGGAGAGACACTGCACGTCTGTCCGTGGGGCTGCGCCTTCCTCTGTGTGCTGCCCCGGATATCCGGTTTCTCCGGGTTCTTGGCTGTTCCGGCGCAGTCTCGTGACGTATATCCTCTTTTCCCTCGCGGGCGCCTCTACCAAGATGGCCGCGCGGCCATATTCGGTGACGTCCTTCCGGTCCTTGCTCATTCACCGCCGGATGTCGGCGGAAGTGGACGTGTTCCCGCGCTGGGCTCTTCTTCTTCCGGCCTTGCAGTTTTTCTACCCGCCACGAGTCGCGATGCCTCCATCTTCCCCGGGTGCGTGTCACGCGTCTCTTCCGGGTTGCGGGGCAGCCATTGTCAGCGGGATTGCAGGTAAGTCTTTTCTTTTGCAGGTTTAGGTCCGAACCCGTGGAATAGAATATGCCTGTCCTGCATTAGATAGGTGAAGCTGCGGCACTACGTATGCCTAGTCCGCTACTTAGCGCTTCTAGCTGCTAGCAGTCCTGTGAGTCCAAACTGTAGGCCATAACTTGTGGGCAACCAAAACTGATAACAAAACATTTTAATTGAGCTGAACAAGGTATTTTTTTTTTTTTTTTTTCACTCCTTCTCCGGCTCGCTGGAGGCTCGGGTCTTCCGGGATGTGCCGGCCTGCTGCCACTCATTGTCCGGTTCCATCGCTGCCCGGGGGCTCCTAGCTTCTCTGGTCGTCACTCCCAGCCTACGCAGGAATTCCTCCCCCTCCTCCAGGTTTTTCATTGAGGTGGCCTTTCCGTTCCTAATGACTAGTAAGCCGAACGGAAAGGTCCACCGATATCGGATAGCTTTGTCTCTGAGGAGGCGGGTGATAGGCTGCAGCTTCAGGCGTCTGGCCAGGGTCAGGGGGGACAGGTCTTGAAAAAGCTGTATCGAGATACCCTCAAATTTACAGGCTTCCTCCCCCTGGGCTTTTGTAAAGACTGCCTGCCTGGTGCGATAGTAATGCAGCCTGGCGATCACATCCCTGGGTTGCGCGTTCGCCAGCGGTTTGCTCCGTAGGGCCCTATGGCACCTATCTAGCATTAGTTCTGCTGCCGGGGTGTCAGGGAGCAAACTCGTCATCCATCTAGTGAGGAAGTCTTCAATCTCCGTTATGTCCTCCGGTATGCCTCGGATGCGAATGTTGCTCCGCCGGTCCCGGTTCTCAGCATCCTCCTGTCTCTCGGCCAGCTCTGTGATCTGGTTTTGCAGGTATGCAGAACGTTTTTCTGACTTTTTTATTGTGGAGGAGACCGCCACCATTTTGTCCTCCAGGGCCCCAGTTCTTGCTCCCAGGCCCTGTACCTCCTTTCGGAGTTCCTGTATTTCGGCGCTAAATAACGACTTCATGTCGTTGTACAGCCGGTCGAAATCGCACCGTCGTACTGGCCGCTGCTCTGGCATCTCCTCCCGGTCCTCCTCGCGTTCCGACCCCGATCCTGGTGCCGAGCCGGGCGCCATTTCTGCCCTCCTATCTCTGGATGAGGATCTGCTCAGATACCTCCGAAGATCTCCTGTGTTCTTCTTTTTTGTTGATGGCGGGGCCATCGCGGTGTATTCCGGCGTCGGTAAACGTTCTTTTTGTATAAAATCTGTGGTTTTGGCTTGCTTTATTTTGAAAATTGCTTTGGCGGGGGTGGGAGCTATACGATTAGGCAGCTATTCCCCTCACCATCGCGCATGCGCCTCCCATTGCATGTAACTTTTTAAAACATACACCTGGATGTAAGCCAGGTTTTCTTGGGCAAGTTTCACAGAAGTGTAGGCAGTTTCTCGTCTTTGACCTTTCATTTTTCTATTGCTACATACTGCACAATCTTTGGTAGTGTTCTTTTCATTTTTCCTCATGAAGTGCGGTTTACCATTTAGCCTGTCTTCAGTGTCTTGTGTTGATGGCATTCCCCACTTTCGTGAATTGACATTTTGAACTTGACCAACGAGCTACTCAATCAATGCCATTCGAAATGTTTTGTGAGTGTAGCCCTTTTTCTGACACGCTAAGCGACTACGGGTAACTGCACGCACCTGCGGCGCCAGGAGATATGAGCCTCCGCTAGCTGGGAGCCTGGGGTAACACTTATAACGCAGCGCCTCCACTTACCCAGGATCCCCGTGATGTGAGATTCCCCTGGGCAAGAAACATATACACACACATGTATGATGCAACCAACTTTACTATATGCACAATAACCTTAGCACTCTATCATATTAATACACACGCAGCATATAACCCAACACATATCCTATAATGCAATATAACTTTAACGCAGCTAAATGCTAATGTCCTTATACCTTGAGTGGCTCGACCACGCTCTTAATGAGTATTGTCCTGTACAGTAGTGGCTCAGCCACGCTCTTAATGAGTATGCCCGGGTCCCGCCACCGCTGCCCCACACACCGTGTCCTTGCGATAGTAGTTAGAATAACTCAGTGTATTAGGCCTTTGGTCACTCACTAGTGTCCTCAAAGAGTTACGCTAAGGCGGGATCAGCGCCTGTTGACCGGTGTTGGTGCACTTTACGTAAATACCTTCTGATCACGGCGGTGACCGGTAATGCTTCGAAAAGGATCAGCCGAATCCTTGCTTGTCTTTGATGTCTGCAGTGCAGCTGTCTGGTCCCAAGCAGCTCACCAGCAAACCTGCTCCGCACGCTTGTCCCTAACTGTCTACACAGTAAGGTGACTGATTACTACCACTATGGGCGTCCCTGCAGCACAGCAACCTACTGTGACACAGACCCCCTGCACGCATACACCCTCCTCCTTTACCTTCCAGAACCCCTCTGTCTAGCGTGACCTCTCCCCCACGCTTCCCTTTCCTGTCCCTGTCATCCTAGCCTTCTGATTGGTTCTTCACATCAGGTGACTGCCCAGGAGCTCATGGGAATTATAGTTTCTCCACGGAGCCTCTCTGCCTAATCTGCCCAGACACACACAGCTCAGCTATTGCATCACACTGCCTGTCTCACTCTGCTAGGGCACACTGCAACACTGTTGCAAACACTCCACAAGCTTCTCACTGAACAGGCAGCACAACAACAGGACACACACTGAACACATATGTAACGGGTATTCCCTATGAATACAGCCGCTACTACCTGCTGTGCAACCTGTGTGGCTCTCAGGAGCCTAAGCCTCCGCTTGGGGAACCTGGGGTACATGCATGTTATACATCCCCTATGAATACAGCCGCTACTACCTGCTGTGCAACCTGTGTGGCTCTCAGGAGCCTAAGCCTCCGCTTGGGGAACCTGGGGTACATGCATGTTATACATCTCTGGGTGCAACGCCTCCACCTGGGAGGGATCCCAACGGAGTGGGAGGAGACCCTCACAGGAACCAACCACACAAAGCGAGCAAATATAAAACAGGACTGTCTTTACTGCATAGCATAACATATATATTATCACACATCAACATAACTGTGGCTCCTCTGTAGAGGAGCCACATATGGCGTCACACAGGACGCTAACCACTATGCGCCACGGCAGACGCTACCACCTCTAGGCGTCACGGCGGACGCTAACCTCCCACAGAGTGATCCCACCCTGTGTCCAGTAACCCCCACCCAAATGTCTCGCACTCCCAAAATCAAATACCAATGTGCGTGTATATATGTGACTGCGCAGTCACTATGTCTGGTGATTACCAATGTGCGTGTATATATGTGACTGCGCAGCCACTATGTGTGGTGATTAGGCCTTGTTGGTGCACGTGAATGGTAGGTTACCTGCCCGGGGCTCCAGCCACGGGTACCGCGATATCACTGGAGATCCGCCCGATCCGACGTTGTCCTCCACACCGCGTTGGGTGAATTCCAGCGCGGATAATATCACCTTAGTCTCAGGGTCTTTGGTGGTGTTCTGAGCCCAGAACCCACCTCGCAGGGCCGCACGGCTTCAGCACTGTGTCCCTGACTAATCAACCAATTAATGGGGCAGTGTCCCTATCTAGGGCCTGTCCCTAAGCTCCACAAACTACTAGGTGGCTCAGGACCTAACTGGGACCTTGGGGGCTGCGGGCCTAATGCAGAGGGTCACTGACCCCTGCATCCACCTCTTACCCCTAGCTGGTCCGGATCCTGACTGACTGCGTGCTGCCAAAACCCCGCGAAAATGTATCTATCTTCCTGCAGGGCCATACTTCAGCCCTATTGGCTCCCTGGGGTCATGTGTCTCTGCCCCTATGCACCCTGGGGGCTGGCAGTCTATTCTCGCGCATGCGCGAGCTGTCTGGGGCCTCCCGCGCTGTGCTCTGCCACTGCGCATGCGCAACAGCCCTATGTATGGCGGCGCCCTTCTCACCGGCCGCCGGGTACCCCAGCAACGCGATCGCGGCCTCGGCAACCGGCCCGATCGCGTCCCCGGCAACCACCCGACCGCGCCATAGCAACCGGCCCGATCGCGTCATAGCAACCGGCCGCAACACACAACGCGCGCTCGCAATGGGGAAGGAGGGGGTGAGTGCGCGAGGGGGGACCTGGCTACAACATATAGCACTCACCCATCTCCGGCTGCCACGATGAAGGCCATCCTCATCTTCATCACCGTCCATGCCCCCTCCGATGCTGCAAAACATGAACAAGAATAAAAACAGCCAATGTAATGTCCTCTAACTAGGGTGACCAGATTTTTAAAATGAAAAACCGGGACTCATTAAAAAACATTTTTATAAAACAAATTGCATCACGTCACGCTATGACAACGAGACACTGACGTCAGGCGGTGACATGTTGCCATGACAATGTGGCATCACGATGCCTCGGTGCCATAATGCATCCCGTTGTCATGTCAACTTGATGCCGCTTGACGTCACGGAGCGTCTTTTTGTTATGGCAATGGGCATTACGTGACGTCGCGCAACCATGTTGATGGAATTTGGAGGGGAGGATACAACCAAAGGCAAGATAAATAAATATATAATAAAAAGATTTTAAAAATGTTATCTCTGGGTTAGCCTTCAATAGAAGGTGGCAACTCTGGCTGCAGTGTGTGTTTGTGTGTGTGTGTGTGTACAGAGGTGGGCCCTGCAGTGTGTGTTTGTGTGTGTACAGAGGTGGGCCCTGCAGTGTGTGTTTGTGTGTGTGTGTATAGAGGTGGGGGCTGCAGTGTGTGTATATAAAGGTGGGGGCTGCAGTGTGTTTGTGTGTACAGAGGTGGGGGCTGCAGTGTGTGTGTGTGTGTGTGTGTGTGTGTGTGTGTATAGAGATGGGGGCTGCAGTGTGCATTTGTGTGTATAGAGGTGGGGGCTTTGCTTGGGCCCTTGAACTCTTACAGCCAGGACATTATTGGCCAGGAATGCCCAGTTCTGAGGGCATGATTACTGCTACAAAATGTATTTATTTCCAATTCTTCATAACACAAACTCTCGTCTCCCCCTCTTCCCTCCCGTTCTCGCTCTCTCTGCTCCCTCACCCCCCCTCCCCCCAGTTGTGTGTATGTGCACGTGTGTGTGTGTGTGTGTTTTCTAAAACAGTTGGGTGAAAAAAATGAAAAACAACATATTTTTTTTAAAATTATTTTTTTTATTTTCTGGACTGACCTGAGGTCTGTATGGATCGGATCAGTGGTGGTCTGTCAAAACTCGTCCTCGTGGCAGGCACGACAACGTCCGTTGTGAGTGCCCACGCTGCAGGAAAAAGGGTGCACAAATATGAATTTGAAATCAGCATTTAAATGCAATACATGGTGAAAGATCCGGCGCTACTGCGCATGACAGATTCCACAGGCTCCCGGATGGATTGAAAAAACTTTATTGGCACATCAGCACACACTAGGGCTACACCACGATCTCCCCTGTTTCCTCATTGATGGCTGCACGCAGGAGCTGAATACGGAGGAGAGCGGGACCCAGACCAGGAGCTGAGTTTTAGGTAAGGGTCATTGCCTCACTCAGACACTCCGGTCACCCTTGTGGCCCTTCACTGCCTCCTCCATACAGCCCCACATGACGACACTTACACCTTTGGGTGGGATTGCTTAACACGGAAGCGCACGACAGTATTTCTCTTTGCTCTTTTAAATGCAATACATTTACATTTCTAGACAGCAGCAGAAAAAAACCCACAAACCACCTTTTTTAAAGTTTAACATCAACATAACATATTATATTAAGTAAAGGGATTTCACGATCAGAACTAAAACAAACCACTTTGCAGCCTGAAATCGGAAATGTACTTTCTCTACTCTAATTAAAATTAAATAAATAATGAAAACATTCAAATTAAAATAATTAACAAATTAAAATTAAATAAATAATTAATTGACATTAAAATTAAATAAAAAAATGTAGACATTAATTAAAATTAAGACATTTTAAAAATGTGACATTCCTGACCTTGTGTGTATACAGAAGGGCCCCTGGTATACGGTGGGTTCCATTCCAGAGACCCGCCATATATTGAAAATCGCCGGAAAGCGGATCTGGCGATTTTCACTTCTGCGCATGCGCAAACCGGCATTTTTGCCGTTCTGCGCATGTGCAACCTATGGTATGCGCATGCGCACCGTGCGCTCCCGCCCATTCTGCGCATGCGGGACTGAGAATTCAAGATGGCGGCCCCCTTCTCGGTGCCGCCGTATGAGCGGTTCGCCGAGAAGCGGGTCCCTGCTGTATTACACTTTGCAAAATAGGGTCTCTTGCTCTCCTCGTGGCAGTCAGTGACATCACTGCCATGCAGGGCCCCAGACAGCTTTCCCGGGGCCCAGGAACAACATTTCCACCTATGTTTCGGTGGCCTTGCGAGAACCCCCCCCTTCTCACACACCTTCTCACTCTCACCCCACACTCCCCAGTCACCCTTTCTTTCCCCCCTCCCTCACACCCCCATGTATTTTTC
Organism: Ascaphus truei; assembly: GCA_036426205.1. Classification (NCBI taxonomy): domain Eukaryota; kingdom Metazoa; phylum Chordata; class Amphibia; order Anura; family Ascaphidae; genus Ascaphus; species Ascaphus truei. The sequence goes on from WSYH01000337.1 coordinate 212,921, forward strand.
TCCCCTCCCTACACTCAACCTCCCTCCCCAATATACTTGCACACACAGTGACACACGCCGCGGCACACACTGACACACCCACTGACACTGACCTACCATCTGACACGGGTTGCCAGGGGTCTGGTTTTCAACCAGACAGGCCGGTAATTCTGATGCCTGTCCGGTTCAAAATCGGAGGTAATACCGGACACATATGTGTCCGGCATTACCATGTTGCGGGCGGCCGTCGGCAAGCCAAGCGGCGGATGCGGTGGCCAGGCGTGAGCGGTGGCGAACGCGTGTGCGGATGTGGCAAGCGCAGGCTTGTCTGCTGACCTGTGGACGGTGGCCGGGCGCAGTCACCCTGCACTCCTGCTGCATGTCGAGTGAAGGAGAGAACAGCGGGGGCAGAGCCAGAGTCAGAGACGTCTGCTGGAAATAAGGTAAGGATGGGGGCCAGCCTGTCATCCTGGGGAGATTAAAATGATGGGTGTGGGGGATAAGATGTGGCGTGGAGGCCTGGGGATATGAAAATGATGGGGGGGGGGGGGGGGGGAGGAGGGGAGGATGGGGGGGGGGGGAGAAATAAGATAATGATATGGGGGTAAGCCTGGGGAGATGAGATGATGATGGAGGGGCCAGGATGAGATGATGATGGGGGGGGGGGGCGGTTTGCTCCGTAGGGCCCTATGGCACCTATCCAGCATTAGTTCTGCTGCCGGGGTGTCAGGGAGCAAACTCGCCATCCATCTAGTGAGGAAGTCTTCAATCTCCGTTATGTCCTCTGGAATGCCTCGGATGCGAATGTTGCTCCGCCGGTCCCGGTTCTCAGCATCCTCCTGTCTCTCGGCCAGCTCTGTGATCTGGTTTTGCAGGTATGCGGAACGTTTGTCAGACTTTTTTATTGTGGAGGAGACCGCCACCATTTTGTCCTCCAGGGCCCCAGTTCTTTCTCCCAGGCCCTGTACCTCCTTTCGGAGTTCCTTTATTTCGGCTCTAAATAACGACTTCATGTCATTATACAGCCGGTCAAAATCGCACTGCCGTACTGGCCGATGCTCTGGCATCTCCTCCCGGTCCTCCTCGCGTTCCGACCCCGATCCTGGTGCCGAGCCGGGCGCCATTTCTGCCCTCCCGTCTCTGGATGAGGATCTGCTCAGATATCTCCGGAGATCCCCCGTGTTCTTCTTTTTTGTTGATGGCGGGGCCATCGCTGTGTGTTCCGGCGTCGGTAAATGTTATTTGTGTACAAAATCTGTAGTTTTGGTTTGCTTTATTTTGAAAGTTGCTTTGGCGGGGGTGGGAGCTATACGATTAGGCAGCTATTCCCCTCACCATCGCGCATGCGCCTCCCAACTCTTACATCCTTTAACTCCTTTAAAATGTTCTCTCTACCTGTATTGCTATGAAGTATAGAGAGCTCATGTAACTTTGTTCTCAGGTGGATTAACTTAGCTTCCCTCTTTCTTTTCCTGGTCGCCGCTATGCTGATTAGTGTCCCTCTCATTGTGACCTTGTGAGCCTCCCACAAAGTGGAGTGGGATTCCACACTGCCCGTATTTATTTCGAAAAATTGCGCTACTTCCTCCTTAATAGATTAAGCCAGTTCAGGGATCTTTATAATGGATTCATTACGTCTCCAGTTTGCAGCCGAGCTAGCCAATCTAATTTGTGTACACCCCAGCTCCACGGGGGCGTGATCCGACCATGAAATATCATGGATCTTAGTATATGTGATCTGTGGGATCATTCTGTTGGACACAAAGAGGTAATCGATCCTACTGTAGCTGTCGTGGGGGTGCGAATAGAATGTATAACCCCTCTCTCCAGGGTGTTGCTCTCTCCAAACATCTACCAGATTCCTATCTCTGAGACCTTTGACTAGGGCTGCTATGCTTACACATTTTCCTCTACTCTTTGGGGTTGATATGTCCAACGATGGGTCGATACTTTTGTAAAAATCCCCTGCTAAAATTATATTACCTTCTGCCATTTTTCCTAGCTTCGAGAAGAATGATGTAAAAAACTGGGAATCCTTCTCACAGGGAGCATAAACATTTGCTAGAGTAATTCTGCAGTTGTGTATCTACCCTACACGATAAGAAATCTACCTTTCGGATCTCTTTTTATTCTCTCCATCTGGAATGGCAGTTTATTATCTATCAATATGGCGACCCCCCTTTTCTTAACAGTTGCGGATGCCAAATAAAATTGCCTGTAGTTTTTGTCTAGGTACTTTGTGCTATTTCTAATGCTAAAATGCGTTTCTTGCAGGAACAGGATTTCTGTTTTTTTCCTTTTCAGATCTGCAAAGGCGATACGCCGTTTCTGTGGGCTGTTGAAACCCTTCACGTTCTGTGACAGAAATGTTACAGCCATTTGTGTATGGTGTGTGTGCTGTTGCAATTCTCACTCACCCCTTGTTTGTCTAGTTTTCGCTATCGGTTAGGCCTCTCTTTGCAGTCTCTCCAATTTTGCCGATGCGTACCTCTCTCGCCTTTCTGGAGGGGACACGGGAGGGGGTGTGGGAACACACAATAGGGAATATTGGGGAAGACATAAAATGAAAACAAATGAGTCCCTGCCTTTTTTAGGCCTTTATGGCCTCGGCACCGGTGCCCTGGCGTTACTTAGGCTCCCTGGGCCCCATCGTCTCCAGGACCCAGGGCATGAGTTAGCTGGTAACCCATGATCCCCTGGGACTTGGGCAGTTGAATGGGCTCTGCCCATTCCCCTGCTTAGCCAGAACATGCCTACGGATGGAGGAGCGGTGCCCCTGCCCATCCGCCAGCGCGTTAATATATCTAATCTGTTAACTATTTATACAACATTTTCTGCATTTTGTGAACACTTTTATATCTCCTTGCTAGCCACTGGAACTTCATAAACGTTAATCTTTTACTAACTTTTATAACGTTAACCTTTAACTTTATAATGGCCGGTAACCTCTGATCTGCTTTAGGTCGCCTTCTTTTCCCCTGTTTGCTGTTCCATGTTATTCTTACATGAGACTTTCCCCCGGCTATCATGTACCTCCTCCCCATCCCTGTGTGTACTTTGTGACCTACTCCTGCTCCCCTCTATCCATAGTGGCCTCTGCTAAATTTTCTTACTCTGTGCTTTTTTATGGTTGTACGATGGGCCAACCTGTACTACTGTATAGTCCCTGCTGTGCTTCCCCTGCTTGAGCTCTGCTATCCTTATCTTTGAACCCCTAATGCTCTTTTAGTCTGTTACTTGCTATCTCTGTTTATCCCCTATGTCTCCCTATAGAGTCTGTTTGATGGCCCCTCTACTCCTCTCCCTTTAAACGGTCTGGGGCTACTTTCGTGCTGTGGACTGTGTGTACCTCCTGAGGAAAGGGTGTCATGCCCTCTTGTGCCCGGCTACCATTCCTCCTCTCTAAGAGTTCAAACTGCTAACCTTCTCCACAACTTCCTGTCCCTCTCTTGTCTAGATCTCCCGGCGGCGGAATACGGGTACCCCCGCCGGTGATCCACAAGTCTCAGCCTGTCCCGTCTGGCGTTATGGTCTCCCCAGGGTAGATCGGATTCTCTCCACTGCTTGTTTCCGTTGTTGCGTCATTCCCTGTGTCGCTGTTGCTCTGATGTCATCCGGTGCGTTCTCTTTCTGGTCTCGTCTGCTTCACGCCTTTTTCTCGGTGTTCATCTTGGGTCGCACGCCTTTTCTGTCTTCTTCTCTGATGGGGTCAGATCGCAATGCTAGACCGCCATTTTTCCCATCAGTCCTCCTCTCCATTTCCGCGATCTAGGTACCTTGTGGGGGTCTACGTGGCTGCGGAGACTTCGGCGTTTGGATCTCGGGGCTCAAGCTTCTTCTTCTTCAACGGGGCCGGCCTGGATCTCAGAGGTATTGCCTTTTTAACTGTTTTTGAACTTTTTACATTCTGGGGACTGGCCCCTTTAAGGCTTAATTGGCTTCATGTTGCCATTTACTCCCCCGCTTTGCTTCTTCTTTTGTCAGCCGCACTGTTCACAGTTCTCCAGCTCATCGTAGGGGACAGACGTTCCTCTTCAGCTGTTGGGTGAGTAACTGTCTCATTTATTCCGAGTTTTGTCAGGAACTCTCCGCTTTCTGTGAGGTGTTTAAGCATGACTGAGCATCCATTTTTCAGGACCAGTAGCCCAAAGGGGAAAGCCCATTTGTACTTGATCCCCTTGTCTCTCAGAATTTTTGTGACCGGCTGTAGGGTCATTCGTTTGCTGATGGTGGTGGGGGAGATATCCTGATAGACTTGCATCTGTATGCTCTCAAGGTTCACCCCGGGGGAGGTTCAAGTGATCCTACAGAGGTCTTCCTTCACTTTGTAATAGTGGAGACGCAGGATCACATCTCTCGGCGGATTATTGGGAAGGGGTCTTGCTCTGAGCGCCTTATGGCACCTGTCCCTAGCCAAGTCAGCCTCGGTTTTCCCAGGGAGCAGTGAAGTCATCCATCTGTTTAGGAGCTCTTCCACATCTTGCACCTCTTCTGGGATGCCCCGTATCCTTAGATTATTCCATCGATCTCTATTCTCACTGTCCTCCTGCTGGTCTTCTAGATCTTCCACTCTTTTCTCCAACTGTTTCAGGCATCTGTCTGAGGCTTTCTGGCTTTTAATTGTGACATCCATTTGTTCCTCTAGCGCGTTTGTGCAGGTGCCTATGCTGACAATGTCCTTACGGAGATTTTCCATTTCTCCATGAAAAAATGCTTTCAAGTCTGTGAGAAGCCTAGTAATGTCCTTTTTGACTACTGCCTGCTCCTCTGAGTTTCCTCCTAGATCAGATAAGGAGTCTGTGTCAGACATTTCTGCTTCTCCTGCTTCCCGCGTTGATTTGGTGTTGGGGAAGTATGAGCGCAAGTCTAGTGTTTGCTTCTTATTCCGTAGCCTTGAATTAATCGGCGGGTGTTCCCCTAGTTCTGACTTCTGTTGTGGGGCTTTTGTCCGTTCACTTTGTTAGTTTTTTATGTTATTTTGCGTTGGGGATAGGCGGAGCTCTCAACTTAAGCCGCCATCTCTTTTCCCATCGCACATGCGCCTCTATACCACTCTTTTTAAACAAATCTACAAAGATCTGTCAAATTGGGACTCCTAACAGATATCCTGGTTCTGTAGGATCACATCAATAAAGATGAGTATCCTCCCTAAGATCCAATATTTGTTTCATACAGTACCAGTTAAAGTCCTAGACAAAGAATTACAACTACTACAAAATAGAATAATTCGCTACATTTGGCAAAACAAAAAAACAAGGATTAACAGATCCATTCTATTTCGCCCTAAATCAGTGGACGGATTGGCGCTCCCAGAGATCAAGAGATACAACAAGGCAGCTCACCTAGGACAATTAATCCGTTGACACAAAAACCCAACTGAGAAAAGATGGGTAGAAGTGGAGGATTTGGTTTGCCACACTGAGGAGCTCCAGTATATCCTCTGGCTGGAAAAGAACAGTAGATCACATTCAGTATATAAAAATCCGGTTTTAATTTAATTTAATTTAAATCCTAATGTAATTTGTGGGATTCCATTGAATCCAGAAACAATTTGACCACCCCCTTCTCCATGATGTACCCTTTGTTTTCAAACCTTCTTTTTTGCCAGGTTGCAGTAAGAACCAACCAAATATATGAACACAACATGGAGTTAGTAGGGCGAAATATATGATGGATTTACATACTATTAAGACGTTCCCTACAATAAAATCAAAATCTAACCTCCCAAATACCAGTTTTTATGTACAGTTTAGACATCTTATCCAATCTGAATACCAAAAAAAAATGCCATTAAAAATCACTTAATTTGAAACCTGGTGTAACACCCAATCTTTAACCAAGGGAATCACTTCTGTCCTTTACCATGCAATTCGTAACTTCCCTAGTGACCCTAAAACAGACAATTATATGTTGGCATGGGAGAGGAACTTTAACATAACTATAGAGAAACTTAGTGAGATATTTGGGAGGCAGCAGGTAAAAACACCACCTGTGTAGTGATTAAGGAAAATGTATATAAAATTCTATATCTTTGGTACTCCACCCCGGTAAAATTAAACTCAATTTATCCGAATGTTTCGCCTATGTGTTGGAGGGAATGTGGCAACCCGGGCTCCATCCTACATATCTGGTGAGAATGTCCTAAATTTAAACCCCTATGGGAAACATTTTTCCAATTGGCAGAAGAGGTATCCGACTTCCGCCGGTGGTTCAAGGATGCCAGAATCAGGATACAAAGCAAGGGTCTGTTACAGGAAGACAAGAGCAGACTGCGAGGTAGCTTGTAGTAAGCACGACCAAATATTGACTATGCTCAGCAATCAGCCTAGGGCTGGTTGCACTAAATACTGAGGGGAACCAATGGGGAACTACCAGCAGTGAGGTCAGATGTAGGTAGAGCGCTGGTAGGCTGAGGCTGGGTGTAGGACAGGCATGGGAGGCTGTAAGTAATTTGGAGCCGCAGGGATGGCCATACACGCAAGCGTGCATGGGTGCGCGCGACACCCACCGGGGATGAAACAGCGGTACAGCGCGGTGGAGGTAGTTGATAGATGTCGGTGCACGTGGGGGGGACTACCCCGGCGGCGTGCACGCCCTGCAGGAGATGCACTTGCAGCCGGATGGAGGAGGAGATGCGGGTTCGGGTCTTGCGCGCCTCGACGGCGGGAGGTGTGGGCAGTGGAGAGCCGTGACGGGACGCCACAGGAGGTAGGAGACGCAGCGCCCTTACAGTACCCCCCCTTCAGGGTCGGCCTCCGGATGATCCATACAAGGCTTTAGAGGGAACTTAAGATGAAATGCCCGGGTCAGCCTGGGAGCACGTACCTGGTCCTGCGGAATCCAGGCCCTCTCTTTGGGGCCAAAGTCCCTCCAATGTACCAAATATTGGAATCCTCCTCTTGAGATACGAGAGTCCAAGATGGACTGCACCTCGAACTCCTCTTGTCCGTTTACCAGTTTGGGACGAGGTGTGACGTGTCGGGTCTGAGGATTGGGTATGAATGGCTTTAGTAGAGAGCAGTGAAAAGTAGAGGGAATCCTCATAGTTGTGGGCAATTTCAGTCGGTAGGTAACCGAATTAATTCTCTCCAATATTAGGAACTGACCGATATATCTGGGTGCCAGTTTCGGGGATGTGACCTTTAAGCGATGTTTTTTGTGGATAACCATACCTTCTTACGGGGCATAATAGGGTGGGCTCTGATGGTGGCGATCCGCCTGTCCCTTCTGCATAGCAGTGGCCAGTCTGAGATTATCCTGAATCCTAGTCCAGGAGGCCTGAAGGTCCTGAATCCTCTCCTCTGGAACCCCTGTACTAGGACCAGACTGGGGAAGGGTAGAGGGGTGGAAGCCATAATTGGATAAAAAAGGAGACTGTAGAGTGGACTCATTCCTGAGGTTATTATGTGCAAATTTTGCCCCTGGGAGTAGATCCAGCCAATTATCTTGAGAGTCGGATATGAAGCAGCGAAGAAACTGCTCTAGGGACTGGTTGGTCCATTCAGTTTGACCATTGGTCTGTGGATGTTATCCAGAAGAGAAGTGAAGTGCCACATTGAGTCTCTTACAGAAGGAAAACACAAAACATTTGTCCTGTCCTGTTATTGCAGGTGGAAATACACACCAACAACAGGTTTTAGGATGTACTTGAATATCAAATCACAATCTATTCCAATAGAGATTTGATATTCAAGGGAACCAGTACATCCTAAAATCAGTTGTTGGTGTGAATTTCTAATCAGTGAAGAGATTGAGGCACGCAATACTCAAAGTCGCGGCAGAGTGACATCATGGACTGTGAGATGGAGAGACGGGCGGTTGCAGGCACACAGTGAACCACCGCCAGCTATCACTCTCACCAACGAAATTCTAGTAATCATCCAGTAGCAACTTTGTTGGGACATTTCCACCTGCAATAGCAGGACTGGCGACAGAACTCTGAACCCCCTGCAGACATTGCCTAAGGGTACTAGAGGCACATCCCAAGACCCGGAGGCATTAACCTGTGGCAACACCAGATGACATCGTGCTGGAGAGACCTGGTTGGCACTTTGGTAACAACAAACCCTTGAAATGCTGTTATAATTCACCTTTGATGTACGCTTAATACTCACCTTGTATTATACAACTGATCAATATATTTTTAATGCACTATGAGCGTTGTGCGCTGTGTTTTGTGTTTTTCTCTGTTTTAGCTCCAGGGGGTGTTTGAGCCACCCCTGTTTCCACGGCTGCAGACGCTCTTTTCCAATTATTCTGTAGGATCACGTAATATTGTTATTATTTGGTTTATCACGTTATTTCATTGGTTTTATAGTGGATATTATTGCGTTAGATTTTAATTGCATACTTTATTCACCTTGTTTCACCTCTTACAGAAAGCCCTCCAGAATCTCGACATGAACTGCGAAACTCGATCAGAAACTATGGTTTGGGGTGATCCATGGAGCCTGAAGACCTCCCTCACAAATACCTCAGCTAATTTAGGGGCACTGGGTAAGCCTTTGAGTGGGATAAAGTGCCCTTGTTTCGTAAAGCGGTCGACCACTACTAGTATCGTATCTATTCCCTTAGATTTGGGGAGGTCGACAATAAAGTCCATTGAGAGGTGTTCCCATAGTCGATCAGGAATTGGGAGGGGTTGCAGGAGTCCTGGAGATTTATTCCGTGGGGTCTTGTTTTGTGCACAGGTGGTACATGCTGAGATGTAATGCTGAATGTCCTTGCGCGCATGCCTGGCCACCAGAAGGTTCATTCTAAGAGGTCTATAGTCCTTTTGAACCCTGGATGACCTGCCGTCTTGGCCACGTGCCCCCATTGCATTACCTTCTGGTGAAAGGTAGGAGGTGTGAACAGTCGCCCAACTGGCACCCTGAGACCCTGAGGAATCTGATATTGAACCTTGGCGATTTCGGCCAGTGCGTCAAAGGTATTGGCCGAAAGGACACATTTAGGGGGAAGAATAGTTTCTTGGTGGTCCTCGGTCTTGTCCTCCACTGCGAATTGACGAGAAAGTGCGTCCGCTTTTACATTTTTTGAGCCAGAAAGATATGAAATAAGGAAGTTGAACCGGGTAAAGAAGAGGGACCAACATGCCTGCCGGGCTACTCAAGCCACGAGCAGTCTCAATATACAAGAGGTTTTTATGATCCGTAAGGATGGTGACGAGGTACTCAGCCCCTTCCAGCAGGTGACGCTACTCCTCCAAGGCCATTTTGATTGTGATGGGCTCATGGTTACACACATCATAATTCCGTTCTGCTGCAGAGAATTTTCTAGAAAAAAATGCACAGGGATGCAATCTGGCCTGTGGGTTCTTCCTTTGAGATAAGATCGCTCCTGCTCCAATGTCTGAAGCATCCACCTCGAGAGTGAAAAGCTGTCCTGGATCCGGATGCACCAAGATGGGTGTTGTGATGAAGGCTTTCTTGAGAACCTCAAATGCCATGATAGCCTCGGGAGCCCATAGTGCTGGGTTGGCGCTCTTCTTGGTGAGGGCTGTGATGGGTGCAACTACGGCAGAATTTTTTTTATGAACCTGTGGTAATAATTGGCGAAGCCTAAGAACCTCTGTACCGCTTTCAGGGAGAGGGTCTGGGGCCAATCTATGACTGCTTTCACTTTAGTAGGGTCCATCGCAAGTCCTGTGTCCGAGATGATATATCCCAAGAACGAAGTGGATGACTGGTGTAACAAGCATTTTTCAAGTTTAGCAAACAGACAATTTTCCCGCAACCTCTGAAGTACTTGTTTAACGTGCCTAGTGTGGTCCAGGGCATTTTTGGAAAATATAAGGATATCGTCCAGGTAGACCACCACGTGCTGATCCAGAATGTTTCTGAAGACATCATTAACGAAATCCTGAAAGACTGCGGGCGCGTTGCAGAGACCAAAGGGCATCACCAGGTACTCGTAGTGCCCATCCTGTGTGTTGAAGGCCATCTTCCACTCATCTCCCTGACGGATCCGGACCAAGTTGAAGGCTCCCTGGAGGTCTAGCATGGAGAAGATGAAGGTGCCTTGTAACCTGTCGAAAAGTTCAGCAATCAAGGGTAGTGGATACCGATTCTTGACAGCAGGGACGCCATCAGGGGGGGAGAAAGGATACTGGCATCCCGGGCCTCGTGGGTCAGGGGGGCCCAGCAGTCTAGGCCCCCTGCACGGCCGGGCGCCAGTTAATTAAAAAAAAAAAAACGGCGGCAGGTCTCCCTGTTGGAAGCGCCAGAAGTAGGTTGAATTAAGCTTCCGGCATGAGAGGGAGGCCCGGCGTGCACGGGAGACGCATGGAGACAGTTGCAGCGGGGCCGGTGGCAACTGATGTGACAAGCCGCCGGGCCCCTCGCAGCACCGCCATCTCCCCCCCCGCTAGCATCGGGCCAGCATCGGCCCCACCCCTGCAGCATACCGGTGCGCGCGGGAGCAGGAACGTGGTGGCGTGCCTGTAGCGGAGCCGGCGGCATCTGCTTTGACCAACCGCCGGGCACCCCCGCTGCACCGCCACCACCCCACACAGGATAGAGCCGTCCCCCCAGCCGCCAGACACCCACACAGCCTCAGGACACCCCCCGCACCCGCGGGACACCCCCGTACCACCCGGCCCACTGCAGCATCGGCCCCCCCCAGCACCACAGGCACCGTCACGCCGACCCCCCCTTGCAGGCAAGTCTGATTTTTATATATATGTATTGGGGGTATTTTGTATATGCATTGATGGGGGGGGGTTTGGGGTATTTTTTATATGGATGGGGGGGGGGTTGGGGTATTTTTTATATGGATTGGGGTGGGTTGGGGCATTTGTTATATGGATTGGGGGGGTTGGGGTATTTTTTTTATATGGATTGGGGGTTGTTGGGGTATTTTTTATATGGATTGGGGGGGTTGGGGTAATTTTTATATGGATTGGGGATATATATATATATCACACAAACACACACACACACACACACACACACACACACACACACACACACACACACACACACACACACACACACACACACACAAAATAAGGCCTCTGTCTCTCTCCCCTCTCTGTCTCTGTCGCTCTCCCCTCTCTGTCTCTCCCCTGTCTGTCTCTCTCTCACTCTCTGTCTCTCACCCACACTCTCTCTGTCTCACACTCTGGACCTGGATATTTTATTTACCCTATATATCTTATACTACACCGAAATAACATACTGCTTTCTTCCAGATCTGACTCAAGTTTCACACGGGAGACATCGGAATCCCCCCTAACCCAGAAGACAGGTAGGGAACACCCCCCCTCCAATGTAAAACATTGCGGGAATGAGGGTACCTGGACATTGAGGGACTGCGGATCAGGTAAGATCCCAGGTGGGATTGCTGCTTTAAATATTGTGAAGCGGGGGCGTCCAGATAATGGTTAAGGGGTACAGGAAACTAGTCACACACACACGTAACAAGGACTAATTTTAGTATAATGTAATACAATAAATAAACTTATGTCAAAAACGAATGTTCTTACTAGGAATTTACTCAATTTATTTTATTTATGTATTTTTTTTAAAGCGGGGGCGGGACTAGGGGGGGGGTTGGGGGCGGGACTAGGTGGCGAGTAGATTTTTTGGTTCGGCGAGTAGATTTTTGGGTGATTTGTCAAGCACTGTATATATATATATATATAAAAACAAATAAGACTGCGCCTTATAGTGTGAACCGATCCCCAGTTAAGTGGTATCACAATATAATGATTATGTGAACCAATTAATGATAGATGTCATAAATATCTATCAGATGATGTACCAAACAAGATCAAATATGAAAAAATAATTACATAAAAAATAGGTATAAAAAATTTATATAGTAAATGTATGTCTAAATATTGCTGGTCTATATGAAACTGAATAGAGTAGCATATACCACCAATGGATAGGATAAGAGATAATGATAAAAACAGAACAAAATAAAACAATAAAATAATGGATACAATTGCATGAACTGATGAAATAAGTCCAATATTATATGGATCAGTAGTGAGATCTTGCTGCAAACAGGAACATGCTGCCTTCCACGGGGAACCAACGAATTCCAAGCCAATCTGTACAGAAACACAAAAAAGAAAGCGCCCGATCCTAGTGCAATATGTCCAAAAAAATATACATTTATTTCCCTAAAAAATCCAACAAAATGCTAACTCACAAACAACAGATTAAAAAAAGCGTTTTATGAGATATACTCATGCACCGGACGAGGATACAGCTACTCAGTGTCACGGTGAGATTATGGCAGGCTGATTAGGTCACACATAAATATATATAACAGATGATATATATTTATCACTGGGTCTGAACTGAACGAGTCTTAGATATAATAAAGTAGATTTATTCCTTTGAATAGGTGAACACACGAATAATACAGTAACAAACAAGAAGTACACTTACTTTGGGGTTGGGGAATGAGAAGTATATAGCATAGCAATTCTCTCGCAATCAGGTAGCATTCAGATGATAAATTGAAGACAAAGGATACAGGGTTTACATCAGTTTATAAACCTTTTGTGCCCTATCCTTAACATCAAGTACCGTGGATTGGTTCTCAATTACCTCTATCCAGTAGTTAACGTGGGAACACTTTTTGACCCATGCCCCCGGCTAGTTGGGATATGCGTAGTAGAGCTCGGGGTCCCATTTCTATAACCCCTCCTCTATATCAGGAATGACAGCTAGTCTACCAAATGGAGTACCTGGCAGGAAATCCTTTGTTATGAGGTGTGAAATGGAACACTTGAAGACTGCTCTGGTTTGAGTAGTATCCACCCTCATGCAAACAGTGGTGGTGACAAAATCCTTTGAAACATTCTCAGGTCCTAGACATTGGGTCGCCTTTCTGGCCATATGCTACCCTGGTATGCAAAGGAATTTCCTCTGAGTTTTACCCATATCTCGGAATACAGTATGTTGGATAAAACATGAACATATTAAAATATCCGGTTCCTTTGGGTCCAGCAGATCCAAACTTCCCAGTTCTCTATGCCGGAACTGGGACACCCTATGGTACAATTTACGACCTGCTACGACCTGGGAAACACAAATACACTTAAAACCGTTTTACATTTTAATACACAAATCTCCGCTGTAAATTAAATCAAGGTTTTTCACTAAATCCCGATTGAAAACAATGGGCTTCGCCACCATAGACTGTCAATGGCAAACCGCCGCCGTTGGCGGCTATGGGAAACCCCGCCATAGACTTTCCACGGGGCGATGCCGCCATTGAAGTCAATGGGAGTTTTCCACTGTAGCCGGTCAATGGGGTTTGGCCGCCATTGAAGTCTATGGGAGAAATCCCGAACTTTCAAGGGGGTCCATACTCCGTCGGGTTGGTCCAAGAGGGTCAAGGATGGTTCTGCATGCGATGCCGGAGCAGTGGCTACAGATACCTCAAACCCTGACTCTCTGGACCCTCCGGAACCGGAGCTATGTAATACCAAATTTCTGCATTTGACACTTAGCCATTTCCCTGAGCTTTTTCTGCCGCCGCCATTGGAACCTATGGCGCGGCCCGCTCCTCTCGGTTCGACCCTTATCGGGGGTCCAGGATACGGGGACCCGATTGTGGTCGAGTGGGGGGAGGTCTAGGAACTAGGAACATAAAGAATTCTATTTCTAGGGGCCCTAGAACTGTTTATTCCCACGCCACTTGTTGTTGAACTTGACTTGTAAGTGATCAAAGCTCTCCTATTAAAAATGTATCCGCTTTGCGGTAAAGCGGTTTGGACGGCAGCCAACTCGTTCCTGGAAAGCTCTCTCGAGGATTTCTCCATTGAAGTCAATGAGCCCATTGACTTTCAATGGGAAAACGCCGCTCTCCCTCTCGGACGCCATCTGCTGGTCTTCTCAGGAACAGGACTCAACAGCAAGATTCGCCATTGAAAGACATGGAGTCCCAATGGCGGCCTATGGGAGACTGCAAAATGGTGCCTGAAAAGGCGGAAAAATTACACAAAGAGCTATAATCACTATACAACTATTAAACCTTGTGCTCCCGGATGGATCCCAGTGTGTGTGTGCTGCAGACACGGATTAACCAGATGTTACAATAAAACAGGGGAAACAGGGGAATACACATTTACAGGTTATAACAGGAGTTGAATCACAGTTCTGGGTCTCAGCCCAGTTAACCCCTTGTCTCCCTGGTGAGCTCAGGGGATGGCCAAATGGGGTGTAACCCCTTTAATCCCGGGCCACCCCCCTTTCTCCCTCTATACCTCCCCTTCTTAATGGGTGACCTGTGGCCCACTGGCCCTAACGGGGAGTGGGGCACTGCTGGCACCATTAATGAACTCAGTTTCAGAGGGATAGTCCTGGCGTGAAAGTCCATCAGCATTGCTGTTTTCACTGCCCTTTTTGTGTTGAATGGTAAATTCAAATTCTTGCAAAGCCAAGCTCCATCTCAGCAACTTGGCATTCTCCCCTGATACCCTCTGTAGCCAACTCAGGGGATTGTGGTCTGTGATGACCGTGAAAGCCCTCCCATATACAGGACATAGGGCTGAGGCTTTTTGAGTGCCCACACAATGGCCAAGCACTCTTTCTTAATGGTGGCATATGCCACTTCCCTGGGGAGCAGTTTGCGACTTAGATACACCGCAGGGTGTTCTTTGCTGTCGTCCCCCACCTGGCTTAACACAGCCCCCACACCAAAGTCTGAGGCATCAGTTTGTATAAGAAAATGCTTGGTATAGTCTGGAGCAGCCGGTATAGGGGCGCCAGCAAGCGCAGTTTTCAGGGCCTGGAAAGCAGTTTCACAGGCAGGAGTCCAGGTAATAAGCACAGGCAGTTGCTTATTGGTCAGATCAGTCAGGAGTTTGGCCAGGGCGCTGTACTGTGGGACAAATTTCCTATAGTACCCTGAAAATGCCTGTCATGTATACGATTCCCAAGATTCATAAATCTACTATGCACCCGCCAGGTCGACCAATCATCTCGGCACGGACGTCACTGTGTCATCCGATTTCTCAATACGTTGATTTCTACCTACAACCGTTGGTGGCTGGTATGGCTACATATGTCAAGGACACTACTAATTTCATGGAGCATATCAACAATCTAGCATTTGATCCATCTGGGTGCATATTGGCTACCCTGGATGTAGCAAGCCTTTATACGAATATCCTGCATAAAGAGGGCCTGTAGGCTATCAGGAGTAAGTTGATAACAAGTACTTCCCGGACCGGCCCACCGTCTGAATTCTTACTACTCCTGATAGAAGTTATTTTGAACAAAAACTTCTTCAGGTTTGAAAAATCATACTATCTACAACTCAGTGGGACAGCCATGGGCTCAAACATGGCTCCATCATATGCCAACTTATACATGGACATGTATGAGCAAACCCACATTCTATGCGATGCGCCCAATGCACACTACATCAGAAAGTTTTTACGCTACATTGACGATATTTTCATTGTTTGGAGTGGGTCCATTATGGAACTACAGCTGTCTCGTTTTTTCCGGACTCCAATCTGGTAAAATCTATTTTTTACATGTGCATATGGGACAAGCATCAGCATTTTTTCATTTGTTTACAGTGTGCCAACTGAGTGTGATTTTTTCTTATATATATATATATACAGTGTTCGACAAATCACCCAAAAATCTACTCGCCCAACCAAAAAATCTACTCGCCACCTAGTCCCGCCCCCAACTCCGCCCCTAGTCCCACCCCCAACTCCGCCCCTAGTCCCGCCCCCAACCCCGCTTTAAAATAAAATATATAAATGTATTTTATTTATATATTTTATTTTAAAG